>PVLC010004268.1:63803-87012 GCA_004027655.1 Graphiurus murinus
AAAAAAAAAAAAAAAAAAAAAAAAAAAAAAAAAAAAAAAAAAAAAAGAGACAATGCTAAAGGAGATAGGGCAAGCTGTTCTCCCTCTAGTTAAAACAGAAGCCAAAAACACTTGACCCTTCATCTCCAAGGGCTCTCAAATATTCAGGTTCTAGGGAGCCTATGAGGAGCCTTGATCCACTGTGGCAGCCAGCTTTTTGTCACAGTGACCAAAATATCGACATAAGCAACGTGGAGAAGGAAAGGTTTATTTCTGCTCAGTTTCAGTCCATGGTTGACCAGCACCATTACTCCCCGCCGAGGTGAGGCAGAACCTCCTGGTGGCAGGGTGTGGTGGGGCAGAGCTGCTCAGCTACGGCAGCCAAGAAGCAGAGAGCCAGGGACAAGAGGTAGTGCCCAAGGCACACCGCAGTGACCTGCTTCCACGAGTCCCACCTACAGTTCCCACTGCCTCCCAGTTGTCCATTTGTTGCTGTTGGATTTTTTGTTGTTGCTGTTGTCTGTTTTGTTTTGTACTGGGGATTGAACCTAAGGACATTGTACTTCTGAACTAAATCCCCAGCCCCTTTTATTTTGAAACAGGATCTTGCTGAGTTGCTGAGGCTTGCCTCAAACTTGCAAACCTCTTGTCTCAGCCTCCCAAGTATGGGGATCAAAAGTGTGCACTACCACACCCGCTCCGTTCATCTCTCAAAGGAAGAGTCCACTGACGAGCTCAGAACCCTCGCAATCCAGCCACTGCTCAAAGCCCCGCCTGTGGACCTGTTGCACTGGGGAACACTTCATAGCCAAACCCGAATATCTCCCTTCAAAAGCAGAGTGCTAGAAAGGGCATGATATAAGTGACTATTTTCCACATGACTAAAGGAATGAAAGTAGTCCTGTATCATAGGAGAGACCTAAACTAAGACCCCAAAACATTCTCTCATTGCCCAAACCTGCCCTCCTAAATAAAAAGAAAAGCTAGGAGATTAAAGAGGGTTCCGTTATCTCTAAAGGAGAAGCTGTCTACAGTATTTTCTAATTGCAAGAACACACTCGGTGTTAATGGTGCCAATAACAGCAGCAAGGTTTAGTAGGCAAAACCCCTGGCTCCTGAACAAAGTCTACCATTTGGGGCCCTTTGTGAGTGCCCCCATAAACCTTCCTTCTAGACAGAATCTCTTCCCCAGAGAAAGCCTCAATAACCTAGGAACAAGTGCACAAGAAAGTGACATGTGGTGAAGCCGCACTGGAAATTTCATCCTTAACAGTGGGACAGTTTCAGATGGAACATTATCCAAATAAATAAAAGTTGAAATTGTCTATTGTAAAGGCAGTAGAAATGCTAAACAAAAATCAAGTTATAATTAAAGACCCATGCTAATTCTTAGGACAAAAAAATAAGCCTCAGGTGGACTGTTGTATAGTATGAAAAGCCCTTCCGGTTAACATTTGGTCACCAGGGAGCTATCATATAGAGAACATTTTTGCAAAAATATCTCATGGCTTCCCTGATTTCTCTAGGGCCTCCTGCTCCTCTGAGTTTCCAGTCTGTCCCCTGAAGGGGCGCTTGTCCCTTCTCCTCCTCGATGGTGAACAGGTCTCGCCTGCCAGGTCCTCTATTGTTGGAGATCCGTTCTCCAGCAGCGCTTGGTTAAGGTTCACACAATCCTGCCTCCTGCAAGACTTGTACTTTTACTTCCCACGGTCGGCCTCATATTGACCAATCGTCCCACAACCTAGGAGAAGATGCAGTGCTCCTGGGCCTGACCGCCGCTGGGGTAGGAAGCCGCGGAGTGGAGGCGGAGGGGCTGGTAGTGCACATGGAGCAGGTGCTAGAGGTTATTTCCTGCTATGAGAACTGCCGCTTCCTGTCTCCAGCGTGGGAACCGTGGGGAATCAGCCACTAGATTTGCCAATAACCCAACCTCTCATGACTGTACCTGGACCAGCTTTCTGTTCTCACTCCTCCCACTCCACACCCGCAACACACCCTCTCCCCACTGTCTCCACCTTTAAAACTCTTCTGGCAGAGCAAGAAAGTGCCCCAGCAACCTCCGCCCATCCTCCTGCACCGGGTGCTGGCATGCATACTTCCTCACCTGCAGCTGTGATGTGTGCCTGTGGTGGCCATACTGGCTGCGCTTCCATGAGGCTGCCAGCACCTCAAAGTCAAGTCTGACCACATCTTTGCATCTGTCACAGGACTTAGCACTACATGCCTTGCCCTAGAAAAGTCAAAATGCAACCCCTGCTCAGTGAGAAGAAGGAAGTCAGGAGTCAACAGGGCTGCCTGCCAATGACCTTGCAGGCCACCCCTCCACTCCGTCCTACCAACACAATGAACACTGCTAGTCAAAGCAGCATGGCTAGAGGCCCCAGTCCAGATGGGCAGCTGGGACCCAGAAAGGTTAAGCAAGCTGCCCAATGTCACACAGCTTTTTCTTCCTCTGCCCCAGTTCACCGGTGGCACACAGTGGCCCTTGGCATGAGGAGCAAGGCCACTTATGATCTGGTGCTTGTCCATTTTCTTCTGTCACTCACCATCTGCCCCACCCCCATCTCTTCCCAGACTGATCTGCAATGCCTAGGCATGCCATGCCCTTCCACACCTCCAGGACCGCCCCTCTTGCCTGGTGAGCTCCCTCATCAACCAGTCTCCTTATTCACAAAGCATCACCCCATCTCCAAGTACTCCTCCCCGGGGTTCAGTTTTGTACTTCAATAACCTCAGTTCAAATCTCTGCTCTGCCACTAACCAGCCGCAGAAGAGTCACTTAACCGCTTAGAACCTCAGTGTGGGGACAAAATGAGATGGTGCAAGGAAACAGTTCAAAGTGGGAATAAGCAGATACTGAGCACTCCCTCTATACAGCATGGAAGATCCTGCCTGCCCTTGGTGGCCCTGCCACACTTCTGCCCCCTGTCCCTCCCTCCCAGAGGTTGTTCAGGTGTTTGGGCACTCTGTGGACAGGGTCTGCACTGCTGGCTCTATACTCCTGTTGTTCAGTCCCCAAATGTCATCACAGGAAGAATTGGCCTCCTCATCAGGGTATATCACAAGGTCATGTCTGTGCCAGCAGCAAACACTCAGACCAGGCTGCTATTATTGTAGGTGATGATTTAATGAGAGGACGACACCAACCCGCAGCAGATAGGAACCTCAGCCCACACCTCCCCATGTTGTAGGCTCCCAGGTCAGCGGTTTCCTTACAGGAGCATAGAACAAACCCAAGTGCACCCAGCCATGGACAGTAACAGCCCACCTGGCTGGGGGTGGGGAGAGGGTTATGGTTAGATATAAAATGGCACCTAAAGAGCGCATATATTAATGTTCAGAGTTGATATAATTAAGGCATGAGGATTACAATGGAAATACTGGTGGTATCCTAGGCAGCTGGGCTGTAGTTGGAGGAGGTAGGTCCCAGGGGTGTGGTCTTGAGGACTATGTTTGTGTCTTTAAATCCCTGGCTCATTCTCCTGCTTCTGGCCTCCAGGATGTGAGAGCAGAGCCTTGCTTTCTCCTACTCTCTGCTTCCCACTGCCATTCCCTGAGCTCTGCAGACCTGGCCTAACATGGACTGAATCCTGAAATCTCCAAAACTGTGAGCAAATAAATCTTTCCTCTAAGTTGTGTGATGAGGTTTTTGGGTCATAGCAGTAAGAATGCTGACCAAACCAGGAGGGAAGCCTGCAATATGATCAGAGGGTTTCTGAGGTCAGCTCTGGGAGAATACCTTGATTTCTGTGAAGAGGCAACTCCACCCACAGTCACAAAGGACCTTAATGTTGTGACAATCATGTCCATACCAGGTTTCTCCACTGTGGCACAAGTGACAATGGGGGCCAATAAATATTTGTTGTGGGGCTGTCCTGTATGTGGTGAAATGTTTAACAGCACTCTGCTTGCTTCTGGAATATCTACTAATGCTACTCACACATTATGACAACCAAAAATGTCTCTAGATGCTGATGGGTGTCCCCTTGGAGACAAAGTTGCACCTGGCTGGGAATTCTTCTAGCATAATCCCCAGTGAACTCACTCAACGCCAACCCCCTACCACTACCTCCTCTCACTCCATCTCAACACCCAGGTAAACCAGTGAGAAACATTGTAGCTACTCGCTAAACCAGTGAAATGTTGTAGCCACACCCTAAATCCACCCTGAAACACTGTCTTCCATGACTTAAGGATTGTTGTTTGTTTGTTTCAAGTTCAGAGACTTTAAGGCAGCTCTTCTCACCTAATGGGCATTAGAATCCCCTGGAGAACTTTCTAAAGTCTTCCAGGCAGTTCTATGGTGCAGCTAGGTTAAAGAAGCGCTGCCCTGGGACATCCATTTGCCCCCACCCTCTCCCTGTCCTCTGCCTCTGGCAGTGGTAAGAGCTGGTGAGTCAGCCACAGTGAGACTAAGGGGACTGTTAACCTCCCCTTCTGATGATGGGCATTGTGCACTCCATTTCTTGTCCACAGATCATTTGCCAGGAAGGATGAGCTCAACCCCATCACCAAGCAGCTTTCCCAGGTCCTTACTGATCTACAGTGCTGTCCCACAGAACTTTCTATGAAGGTGAAAATGGTTCTTATCTTCTGTCCCACATTGCAGCCTCTCAATAGCCATGTGGCTACTGAAGACTTGATATGTGAAGAACTGAATTTTGAATTTTATTCAATTTTAATTCATTTCTTAGGTAGCTACAAGTGGCTAGTAGTCACCATATTGAAAAACACAAAAAGTATTTCAGTCTCTACATGGTCACAGAAATAAAGAAAAGTTTTACAGCTTCCTAAGTTCTATAAAACAGTGAAATTTACAAACATAGATGTCTTAAGCTGGGTGTGGTGCTATGTGTCTATAATTGCAAGCAGAAATGGGAGGATGGCAGGTTCGAGGCCAGCCTCAACAACTTATTGAGAGCCTCAGCAACTTAGCGAGACCGTGTTTCAAAATAAGAAACAACATAAGGCTAGGGGTGTAGCTCAGCAGCAGAATACCCCTGGGGAGTTCAATCCCCAGTACCAAAAATTATATGTTTTAAAATATTCGAACTCAATAGTCTTTAAATTATCAAATGGGATCCTAATTTATTCCAATAAAAGCTCAATTTAGGAGAAGGCTTAAAATAAAAACTTTTCAGCTTGCAGAACAAGCTTCCTGGCATGTTCCAAACACTTAGCATTGAGGGGCATCCCTGCCTCCTCTTCTGAACACTCATCACTATAACTATTGATCTAGTTAGCAAAATAACCAGACTTTGGTGAAGAATATGACCCAGAGAAGTTGATTTCCCCTCTCTTCTGCTTGCTATCCTTGCTTTTCTTCTGTCTGAACCAGAAGATAATCTTTGCTTCTAATCTCTTGCTCCAAGATAGGCCTAAATTAACACACTGCAAACTGAGAACAGTTCTGAGGATTCATGTATCATCAAGTGCCATAATTACTTCCAATCATGCAAAATTCTTTCCCACACTCACCCCCAAAATTTAAGAACTAAAAAAGGGGGAGGGCAATTCTGCCTCTTACTGCAAAGGCAAAGGGTGGGTTAGAGTTGAAGAAAGCTTTATGGACTTTTCTGAGGACAAAAATGCTTTCTTCTGCTTGGCCCCAACTTTCTCACCCACCTCTAGGTAGAGTCAATAAGAGTCATTTAACTAATGATCTAATATAGCTCTATAAGCCAGGCATGGTGGCACACATCTGTAATTCCAGTACTTGGGAGACTGAGACAGGATTGCAGGTTCGATGCCAGCCTCAGCAACTTAATGAGGCTGTCAACAACATAGTGGGACCCAATTTCAAAATAAAAAATAAAATAGGGCTGGGGGTGTAGCTCAGAGTTAGAATGCCCCTGAGTTCAATCCCCAGTACCACCAAAAAAGTAAAAATAAAAAAAAATATATATATCTCCTATAATTCAAAGCATTGGTCAACTGTTACTGCTCTTCATAATACAATAATACCTGGCTGGTACTTACCCCATATTGGGCCCCATGCATTATTTACCTAAGGATTACCACTGCCCTCTTAAGCAGGTACTCCTACCAAAAGCTGAGGCTCACAGAAGTTAGGCAACTTGCTGGGTGCGGTGGTGCATGCCTGCAATTCTAATACTTGGGAGGCTTTGACAGGAGGATCACAGGTTCAAGACCATCTTCACATCCTCAGCAATTTAGGGAGACTCTCCGGGGAGCAAGTCTCGCGAGCGCTCTGCTCTGCAGGCTGTGTCACACAATCCGCACCTCTAAGGCAGCCAGGAAGTGGGTCGGCGCCAGCGGGGGTTTGCCCGGGTACTGGAGGGCCACAGGAGACCGGTGCTGGACCGGCAGCCAGACCCGAGCGTTCGGGGGAGGACCGGGCTCACGGGCAGGGCGCCGAGGCAGGCTGAGGTAGGGGTGCTGAAAGGCTGGGCGAGGTATTAGCCGAGTGGTGCGGCAGGGCAAAGGTGCGGACCTCAGGAGCGAGCCGGGGGTGGCTTGAGCAGGAGGTCGTCTGCGAGGGCGAGCGGCAGCCTTCTCCAGGACCAAACCCTCCGAGCCCGGAGGCGGAGCGGGGGGTGCGGGCCCCCACCGGTGCCCGCTGTCCCTGGGCTTGGGGAGGCTGGCCGCCCGGTCCCACACAGTAAAAGACTGAGGTTCGGGAATCTCCATCCCTCCCGGCACCAGGACCGGCTGGTGCCACA
Organism: Graphiurus murinus; assembly: GCA_004027655.1. Lineage (NCBI taxonomy): Eukaryota > Metazoa > Chordata > Mammalia > Rodentia > Gliridae > Graphiurus > Graphiurus murinus. The sequence continues at coordinate 70,466 of PVLC010004268.1, forward strand.
GCGGAAAAATGGGTCAGAAAGGATGCGCGCGTCCCGACCCATCAGCACCCGCGGCCACAGCGGCACCTGGCCTCTGTTAGTGGGGGCAGGTCACCCGGGCGCCCCCAGTCCCCTCCTCGGTGCGCACCAGGCCGGCCCCGCTCACCTGACCGCGCTCCGCCGCTGGGTCCTGCCGCCCGGCCCGGCCCTGGGTCCTCAGCCCTGCTCGCCGGCCGCCGCGCCCGCGCCCGCGCCTGCTCCTCCCGGCGCTGGGCTCGGCTCCTTAAAGGCGCAGCGCGCCCGCCCACGTCCTCCGACAGAAAAGCCGGCCAGATCAGCACCCGGCTGTGTCCCCTGGCCGCCGGGTTCGGTCTTGGACACTCGGGGGCGCTAAGCCCGAGGTCTTCGCTTTCCCAGCTCAAAGGGTTAAACCTGGAGAGCGAGGTTGGTGTCTCGCACAACCCGATCCCAGCAACCTGACTCCAATGACCCAAGAGCTAAAGCCGCAGCAGAAGCGCCTTCGCTGTTCCCGACTGCAGACCCGGTTCATCCCGCCCCTAAAAGGCGCCGGGGGCGGGGCGTAGGGGGAGGGCTTTGCCACCCAGGAGCCCGGATTCCACAAGGCTGGACCAGAATTCGTGGGGCGTTGCTGAGCACCCACTGTGTGCCGGGGGCTGCCGGGCTTTGCATCTGCCAGAGAAACTTGGGCAGCATCTCTGCTCAGAGAGGGATCAGAGAGAAAGAAAGGGACGACTGGGTTCTCACGCCAACAAATCAACCCTACATCAGAGGTCTCATTTCCGTCTCTCAAGAAGGCACACAGTGGTCGATTTCCTTTCTCAGAAGAAACCTAGGCTCCATGAGACCGAGGCCTTGCCCAGGGACTCTGCCCGGACTGGACAGAACTGGGGGAGCATCTGGAAAGCCTTCAGCCACCACCGGTTAAATCTCTGCTGATCACGTCTTCCTTTTAGGGACAATTAAACCTTAGCGTGGCCTGGTTGCCCTTCCTGTTTTCCATGTCTCAATTTAAATGTCACTTCCTCCAAGAAGCCTTCCCTAAGCTCCCTTTGGGCTCACATCGCGCTGCAGGGCTTATTCCAACAAAGCGTTTATTCATCATTTAACAGATGTGTACTGCCCACCTACAGTGTGCAGAGCTCTGTGTAGTGGTGAGCAAAGAGAGGCTGGGCCTGTGCTCATAGCACAGACGTTTCCCTGCTGCATTGAGTCCTTGGCTTGCTTGTCTGCATCCCACTGCAGACAAGGGTGGGACTGGAGCCCAGCAGTACTCTCTTAGCCACTGAAATCCACCACAAAGGCAATTTCCATGCCTGTGCCTGCCAAGTCTCCAGGCAGGTGGATCCTGGCTGAGTTGGGTAGTTCTTGGGTTTGAAGAACAGAGGATGGGCAAGACGCCCCAGAGATGTGGTGGAGAGTCATCTGAGTCCACCTAAGCCTATAAAACCGGCCGCAGTCAGGGCTGCTAGAATTACCCAGAATATGGACCAAACTCCCTGGCTTGGGCTGGAGCATCTTCCTCCACCTAGTCACTCAGACCTCAAGTTGAATTCCCTGGGTTTCACTGACAATTAACTCATTGAAAGCTGTGTTGCTTAGTACTACCTCTCCCCTTTATCTCTCCTCCAAACTTGTACCTCTCCAAGCCACCTGTCCACCAACATCCCTGCAGCAGGTCCAGAGAGGCAGCAAGAAATAAAATTGAGCTGTCCTTTCACCCCCTAGGGCCGCTTTCTGGCCCTGCAACCTTGGGCTCAGGGAGTGCTTACCAAACAGGCACTGGAGTGGGCTGGGGGGAATTAATGAAGGAACGAATCAATGGATGACTTCCTGAAAGATGCCAGTCTGAAAACCATCTATAAATCTTACCTGGTGTATTTGAAAATTGTTGTCTTTTTAAATTCCCCCCCCGCCCCCGTGTGTGTGTGTGTGTGTGTGTGTGTGTGTGTGTGTGTGTGTGTGTGTTGTGTGTGTTACTGGGGATTGAACCCAGGGGCATTCTACCTCTGAGCTACCCCCAGTCCTTTTTATTTTGATACAGGGTCTACTAGGTTGCTGAGAGCCTTACTAAGTTGCTGAGGCTCACCTTGAACCTGTGATCCTCCTGTCTCAGTCTACCAAGTACTGAGATTACAGGCATGCATTACCATGCCTGGCTAAATTTCCCTGTCTTTAAAATCTTAAAAATGAGCTGGCACAGTGGAACACACCTGTAATCCTAGCTATCCAGGAGACTGAGGCAGGAGGATCCGGGTTCGCGGCCAGCCTCAGCTACCTAGTGAGGCACTCCGCAACTTAGTGAGACTTGGTCTCAAAATAAAGAATAAAAAATAGGGCTGGGGGTGTAGCTCGGAGGTAGAATGCCCCTGAGTTCAATCCCTAGTACCGCAAAAACAAAAAACAAAAACAAAAAAAAAATGGGTAGTGCTAGCTGGATGTGGTGGTACACATCTGTAATTCTGTAATTCCAGTACATGGGAGGCTGAGACAAGAGGATCACAGGTTCAAGCACAGCCTTAGCAATTTAGCAAGATTCTGTTTCAAATTAAAAAATAAAATGGGATTCAGGTTGTAGCTCAGAGGTAGAATGCCCCTGAGTTCAATCTCTAGAACCAAATAAATAAAGAAAAATAAAAATGGGGCAGTGCTTATATTCTGTGGCGCTGGGGCCTCCAAGAATCTGGAGTTTCTATGCCCAGAGGGGTTTCCCCCTCACAGTTTTGTTTAGAGGAGAGAGAAGTTTTGATTAGCTCCAGTTTCACAGTGAAGCCAAGGAGGCAGGAGGAGATGGGGGGTCTCACCTCCAGCCCTCCCTGTGTTGGAGATAGCCCTGAGCCCTGTCACTGAGGTGTCCCAGGTAGATGGGAGGCCAGGGAGCAGCCCCAGGGGCCCCCTCCTCTCCTGGTTGCACCTTCAGTCATCAAATAGAAACTCCTTATCAGATGACAGTTCTCACCCAGCACCGGCAAAGAGTCTCGAAACCTTCACCTGCCAGTAGCTATGGCAGAATCCTTCACTGCATGTCTGTAGGGGTCTCCCGGCCTCAGCAGCACAGCAGTCAGCACTGAATGGTGCCTACGGTGACGACTGTTTAATGAGTACTTGGTACTTGTAGGTACAGGGCATCAAATTATTTAGTCCTCACAACCTCCCCATGAGATGAAATAACCCACTTAATAGACCAAAGCATTCAAGCGCAGAGGTTTAACTACCATATGGTGGAGCTAGCAGTCAAAAGTTTTTATTCATTCACACCTTCATTTATTCACTCACTCATCAAACCTTACTGAGAAGCTACCACATGCTAGGTACTCTTGAGGTAAACAAAGATACACTTCTTGTCCCCAAGGACAAGAAGTCTGTCTGTCTGTCTATCTATCTGTCTATCTATTTATTCTTTTGGTACTGGGGATGGAACACAGGGGCATTCTACCCCTGAACTACACCCCAGCCCTAATTTACATATATTTTTGAAACAAGGTCTCACTAAATTGCTGAGGCTGGCTTTGAACCTCCGATCATCCTGTCTCAGCCTCCCAAATACTAGGATTAAAATCGTGTGCCATCATGCCTGTCTTTAGAGTCTATTCATAAGAACAAAGTATTAGGAACTATTCAACCAGGGAATCATACATAAACCATTATGGAATCACACAAAGGCTTTGTCAGCACATGGAAAATCCAGAAATGCCTCTACAGGGCTCACAAGCCATTTGCGAGATCCATTCCCCAAGCATGTACTTCAGGACAATGCTGAACTAGCCACTGAGCCCCCTGCCTGATCTGCAGCTTGCAGGTCACTGCCCTGCAACAGCCTTCCCTGAATGCCCAGGCAAAATTAATTGTTCATCATCCCTACCCCTGTAGCACATTGTACAGGATGACATATTTATTCATGGAGGTGAGTCTGGACTCCACTGGACTAGGAACACCTTTCCACTTCCTCTTCCCATGGAACAGCATGATGAGAGGCATAGTGCAGGCGGATATTAATTAGCACCTCCTGTGTGCCTCAGTTAGTGCTCTGTGCTTTACATGCCTCTTTTCATCCAAGCCTCCAACAACTCTATGATGTGGGTACTACTAGGCCCACTTCACAGGTGAGGACATTTTTGAGGCTCAGAAAAGCTAAATAAACTACCCAAAGTCACAGAGATAGTGATATTGCCAGGATCCAAACCAAGTTGTGTACGTGTGAACACAAAAATCTATGTTCTAACTGTTAAGTCACTTGCTTCCATAATAAGCAACAGAAGTAAGTAGCAAAGATATGACAAAGTCACACCTTAAAAGAGCTTACACCTAGTCAGACATGGTGGCACATGCCTATAATCCCAATACATGGGAGACTGAGACAAGAGGATTAAAAGCTCATGGACAGTTCAGTAACTTAGCAAGGCTTTCAGCAACGTAGTGAGACCCTGTTTCCAAATAAAAAATAAAATAGGGCTAGGGCATAGCTTGGAGGTAGAATGGCCCTGGGTTCAATCCCCAGCACCATACACACACACACATGCGCGGGCACACACACACACACACACACACACACACACACACAAAGTGTGTGCCCAGAAATGAAATATTAACATTTTTGAGGCCCAAATTATCTTTTCAAATGACTCAAAGTATTATTTCTTCATTTAGTTGTAAATTAAATGTTTATCAAGCATCTACTTATGCATGGGACTCAAGTTATGCAAGGTATAATTTGACTCCTTCCTTCAAGGGGAACTATCTAAAGTATAGGATGACTTAGATATACATGAAAAAAGAACATCAGTTCAAGAGTTAAATAATAAGAATATATCTCAAGGCAACATGTTGAACTGTAGTATATGATTACAAAAAGAAAGACCAGCTAATAAGGAAGTTCTAAACTTGTAGTTCTGACTGCATTGGTTCATTTGTTGAAAATGCCAGTTAGATTCAGTGTTTGGCCAGGATGTGTCCTGGACAGGGAGGACAGAGAGGACTTTGGGGTAGGACCTTGAGTGACTGCACAGGTAGCAGTCAGATAAACTCAGATTTTCCAAGGACCTGAATGGAAGTTGGAAGGTGATGAAAACTTTTCAAAAGATTAACCAGCATCTCTAGGGAGAGGCAAAGGTAACTAAAACCCAGAATGGTTGAGACTCAAATGACAAGAAAAGGTCAATTTAAACCCAGATTTGGATCAAGATGAAAAAAAAAAAAAAAGGAACTGAGCATATGGAATGATAACAGATGGCAGTAGGAAAGCATGACCACAAGTTTCCTATTTCACTTCATCATGGAGAGAAAGCTGTGGTGTGGTCGGATTAGAACACTGTTGGGGTCTTAGCCCGGCTGGAAAGACCTCGCCTCTAGATGGCACCTGGCAGAGTGCCAGGAGCGGCTGCAGGTGGTAACATCCTAGGGCTGCCCCACGCTAGAGCGCATGCACCAGCACGCCCACCCGTGGCCTGCCCAGGTGAGAGCTGTATGCGGGCACCTCGTGACTCAGGCCCTGCGCAGCTTTAAGAGTCTCCGCTTCTCGACAGAAGAGAAGGAAGGCAGGCGGTTGCTGTTGTTGTTGCTGGAGGCGTAGGTTGTTGGGGGTCTGTTGGAGAGGTACTATTGAGAGGACCGGTTACGGAGAACGAGAGTGGGGTGAGAGAAGCAGGGTTAAGAGAATGATTACTATTACTGCTTGGGTAGCATCCTCGATCCGAGAGAGAGAGAGAGAGAGAGAGAGAGAGAGAGAGAGAGAGGGAGAGAGAGAGAGAGAGATAATAAATAGAAGTTTGAACCAGCAATGTCTAGTCATCGTCTTTATTGGGGCCTCACGGTTGAGGGTTCAGCCTGGGGTCCCGATAAACATCACAAGAGAGAGACTGAGCTCAGGATAGGGAGAGAGTATGTGACAACTTAAATAAGTTCAAGTTCAGATCAGGGCAGAGAAATTACTGCCACAGTATGGAAAGATATTTACATATGATTTCAGAAACATATTCAGTGATCTTTGAGAAACTATGCTAGAAGACTTTCATGAGTGAGGGTCCTATTTCAAACAGGGAAGAAAAACTGATGCACAAATCCAGAAACCCAGAGGTACAGTGTTGATTTCTAGTAAAGTTTGGCACCTGATTATTAAACTCCAGCAAAAAAGGAGAGTATTGAGAGCAACTGTGGGAGACTTTATCACAGTTAACAACATAAGCAGATCTAGAGACAGCTGTAGGATTCTGTACACAGAACCCTGACTGTAGCAGGATTTGGATAAAGAACTTTGTGATTTTTGGGGGGGCAAGATAAAGACATCTATACTGCTAAATACCACAGTTTGGTGGATTCATAGAAGGCTAAACAACAGTGACCCAGTTTTATTTAATATGAAAATATCAGGCTAGAAGCAATTTTCTAATGGCTGTTCCAGTTCTCTATCCTTGCAATTAAAAAAAAAAAGAATTTAGATGAGCATAAATCTGGACCTCTCATCAAATTGCATTTATTTATTTATTTATTTATTTATTTATTTATTGCTGGGGATTGAACCCAGGGTCTTGTGCACACAAAGCATGCGTTCTACCACTGAGCTATACCCCCAACCCCTTATCAAGTTTTAAATCCAACAAAGCTGGAAAGAAAACTGGGATTCAAAATTGTTTCAGTAATTTGGAATATGCCAAAACCATTATGGTTGTAAGAGGTCTGCTTCTGGCCGTGGCAGCTAACAGATGGCCTGTTTCAAAGCTGATGTTCTTCCTCCTTTGTCCTCCCCCTTTCCTTCACTTCCTATTAACAAATAACATGTTCTTTTGCATTTACTTACAGAAGGAGATCTGGCACCTGTGAATCTGAGTAAGAACTGACTAAAGAAAGACTTAAATGTCAATCAATACAGCTATATTGTTGCCCAGTATATTAATTTTGCCCTTGCTCCAAACCTACAAAATATATATTATGTTGTCATTATTATTGCTTTGTACTGACAGCATTGCTTAGGTTTTCTATACTTACCAAGTTCCTCACTCCTTTCATTTTATTTCTTCTTACTTAATGAGATCATTCTAGGAGGCAGTCCTGAAAAAGAGGATTTCGGAAAGATAGAAAATAAAATTATATACCTGACAAATTCCCAAGAAAGCCAATATAGCTGTATTGATTTTAGATGACATAGACCAACAACAGATATTATTAAGGATGGAGAGGGTTGCCACATAATGACAAAAAATCCAGTTCCCTATCAAAATATGTAAAATTTAAACCAGAGAAAATATGAGTTTTAGGAATATTAAGGAAATTAATGAGCTGAGTGTGGTGATGCATGCTTGTAATGCTAGTACTCGAGACAGGAGGATCATAGGTTCATGGCTAGCCTCAGAAACTTATCTAGGCCCTCTGCAACTCAGTGAGACTGTTTCAAAATAAAAAATAAAATAGAGATGGGGAGTGTGTCTTGGAGTTAGAATGCCCCTGGATTCAATCCCCAGTACCACCCCCAATCCTCAAAAAAAGAAAATTCATGAAATTTTGAACCAAAGAAAGTCAACAAGCCCAAATGGTCATAGAAGCAAGTTCTATTAAATTTTCAAATCATTGTGCTCTCTCATAGCTTTTCTGGAAAATGGAAAAAAAGAGATGATGTTACTATAAACTTGATATCCAAACAAGATCAGGCCAATATTACTCATAAATTACTCCCAAAAACACAGAAGGAAAAATTCTAAATAAAACATAAGTAAATTGAGTCTAGCAAAATATAAAAAAAGATGGTGCATCATAGTCAAGTTGAGTTTCTCTCAGAATAGTTCAACATTTTTCTATGCTAACCAGATTAACATATTAAAGAATTGTAAGATTATCTCAATAGTTGAACAATGATTTTTGATAAAATGCAACAACCCTTCATGGTAATAACTTAGAGCAAACTAAGAACAGAAGAGAACTCCCTTCACCAGTTGAAAGGCATCTAACCAAAAACCTATAACACATATTCTCAGTAATGAAGTTAGAATGCTTTTTTGACATTAGAAACAGGACAATAGTAATAAAAAATTTAAAAGGGCTTTCCAAGGAAGATAAGAAGCTTATTCTAAGATATATATGAAAAGCAGAGTCAAGAAAATCCAGAAAAATAAAAGATATCAAGACATGATAAAAGTTAGGACAATATGGTACTCATGTAAAGATAGATAAAATACCAGCAAAACACCATGGACACCACAGAAACAGACTCGTGTGCACAGGGAAATTATTTGTCACAGGGATGTCATTTTAGATTTCTGGGAAGGGAGGGATAATTCAGTAGAAAGTGTTAGGACAACTGAGTACTCATATAGAAAGCTAGAGAATTTAACACTTGTCTCAACCCCTCCCCCCAGTCAAATTCAAGACGGATTACAGACTTTAACTTAAAAACTTTGAAGGGATTGAAGTAGGGCATTCTATCTCTGGTCTATACCCCCTCCCAGCTATATTTTATTTTTTATTTTGAACAGGGTCTCACTGAGTTGTCAAGGGTCTTGCTAAGTTGCTAATGCTGGCCTCGAGCCTGTGATCCTCTTGTCTCAGCCTCCCAAGCACTAGGATTACAGGCACGTGACACCACACCTAGCTTAATTTAAAAGCTTTTAAGGACAATGTAGGGAAAGATCTCCAGGACATCAGAGGCATCCTTGCCAATGCTTGTCATGATCAGAGTTTTTCTAATTGAGCAGGTATGATATGCTGACTTGTGATCTTAATCTCATGTCTGTGCTTACTGATGAGGTGGAACAATTTTTCACGTGTTTATTTGCCACCTGTGTTTCCACGTTGGTGAAATACCTGCTCATGTCACTTCCTTGTTTATCTTCTTCCAGTTTGTGGCTTATCTTTCCCATTCTTTAATGTATTTGGACAAACAGACCATTTGGCTAATTTTATTTATTTATTTATTTATTTATTTATTTATTTATTTATTTATTTATTTATTTATTTATCTATTTATTTAGTGGTACTGAGGATTGAACCCAGGGGCATTCTGCCTCCAAGCTATATGCCCAGCCCTATTTTACTTTGTTGTTGTTGTTGTACTGGGGATTGAACCCAGAGGCATTCTATCTCTGAGCTACACCCAGACCTATTCTGTTTTCTATTTTGAAACAGGATCTCACTAAGTTGCTGAGGGTCTTGCTAATTACTGAGGTTGACCATAAACCAGAAAGCCTCTTATCTTAGTCTCCCAAGTACTGGTATTACAAGCATGAACAACCACATCCAACTTATTTTTTATTTTGAAATAGGATCTCACTAAGTTGCTGTGGTAGCCTTGATCCTGTGATCCTCCTGTCTCAGCTTCCCCAAGTACTAGGAACACAGGTGTGTGCTACCATGCCTGGCTGGCTAATTTTAATGTAGCCAAATTATCCTTCCTGTATAGTGCTTTTTATGTCTTGTTTAAGAAGTCTGTCCCAGCCAGGCATGGTGGCAGAATACCTGGAAGGTAGAATGCCCCTGGGTTCAATCCCCAGTACCAAAAATAAATAAATAAATAAAAAGTCTGTCCTTACTCCACTTTCACATGACTGAGATTGGAGGAGATATGGTGAACTAAGGAATTGAACTTGGGTGCTGAGTCTAGGGTAGCAGGATGGGCCGGCAAAACAACAGGTGGCTGCAGAGGAGAGATTGCTCCAGGGGGCTGAGTCCCCTGTACACACCTCTGGTGAAGTTGGCAGGTTCTGGCATCATAAAGTCCAACTGTAGCACCAATTAGCTCTCCACCTATCTATGCCTGCTTCTTCATCTGTAAGTGGGGGATGATGATGGTCCCAACCTCACAGTGCTGCTGAGAAGATCCCGTTGACATTTATTTACAGGTCAGCCTTGCCCTGTGCACAGCAGATTCATGCCTAATACGAGCTCCTGGCACCATCACTGTTTTACAGCAGGCATTTACTGGGCTTTGCCAGGCCTTCTAGAGCCTGGGTACCATCTCTGAATGATTAAAGGTCAGTTTTGGAAAAGATCATGATGACCCAATGTAGGAAGAATCAGTGGTGACCATATGGTAGGCGTGCACCGATAGGAACATAGATTCGTCTTTCCTACTGAGAAAACATACATTTCTCCAAAGGCTTCATACTGGGTGCCCAAGGTTCACACAGCAAGTGCATCATGCATGTCATTGTATTGTACCAAGACCACTCCCCTCCATCTGGTATCTCCCCAGGGGCCTTTGCCATATTGCCACTTGGACACGAACATCTTGGTGAAACTCAGAGATTCAACCACATTAGGCCATTAATTATGGTGGTTTTCTGACCCACCCACTTCATCACAGTGCATCCTCACTAGCTCCCATCTCCTCTCACCATTGAATATAAGCATTATTCCTTCCACCATTTAACAACCAGGAATCTGAGCTTTGAGTTAGGTAAGTGACCAAAGTTGCGTAGCCAGCAATTGATGGAGTGGGGGCTTGGCTCCTACATCCATGTCCTTAACCATAATGTTGAGGAGGTAGAAAGAAGTAGGCAGGTAGGGCCAGAGGGCTCTGCAGAAAAACTTCATTTCCTGAGAGGCAACAGATGCTAATCAACTTCCAAAACTCCTGAAAAGTGATAATGAGATCAAAGCCTCCTGAAAGTGACCAGAGCTTCACCAAACTCCAGTTGTTCCTGCTGATAATCAATCTCAGAAGAGACTTCTTCTGAGACCCCAACTGGAAAAAGAGACTCAGAAGTATATCCACCCCACTCTAGTTGGTTTTTCCCACTTGGGAACCCCTCCCTTTTGGAGCTTTCCTCCCTCTCCCAGGTTGAGCAGGTCAAGTTGTCTTTGAGAGAAGGCAGCATGTAATTGACAGCACGCGGCCCAGGAAACTCTCAGGTAGTGACCAGAAAGTATCCGCTGGACATCAAGCCTGACCAAGGTCCCTACAGGTGACCTGCACTTCTCTTCCAGCAGATCGCATGGACTTTGGGAGAAAGTGTGTGGCTTGGGCTACTCCCAAGTAGTGTTGAGAAGGCAGCTACCAGACACCACGGTCCCCATGGCCTGCAAGGTTATTCTACTTCTCTTTCTCTCCTTCCTTGTTCTCTTTGCAACAAATTCCCTGCTTGCCCTTCTGTTGTCTGCAGGTATTATTCTTTTTACTTTGTAGACAAGAACCCTAGAAAGGAAAGGCCCATTTCAATGTCACTTGGTGCTCAGTAAGCGCTTCCTGGGACAGACATTCTACAGAAGCAGAAAATGATGGAACGTGTATTGGGGAAGCTCAGGAAATTGCTACTGAGGGTGTCTTCCTTGAGAAATGCACCTCATGCCAGGCACAGTAGCCCATGGCTGTAATCCCAGCACTTGGGAGGCTGAGACAGGAGGGTTGTAGCTTTAAGACCAGCCTCAGCAATTTAGTAATACTGCCAAAAAAAAAAAAAAAAAAAAAAAAAAAAGGGCTGGTGGTGTAGCCCAGAGGTAGAACATCCCTACGTCCCTGAGTTCAATCTCCACCTCACATTAGTGATGGCAGCTCCCCACCATTGTACTGTGTTTGAACACAGTCTGGTTGGATACAAGTGGGTTTCCATAGAAACACCTGCTACTGACTTTAGTTTCTAGAGGAATCTGCTTCTGATCTCTGAATATTAATTTCAAGTATAGTTTCAGGACTTTATCCACGTCACATTTACACAGGAGCCCACTAAGGCAGTGAAGAGTAATGGGTGGGAACACAAATTTGCTCTGTGGCGGGCCTGACTCTCTGGTAGGCCATTTACTGCGTGGACAATTCTGACAAGATGTTTTCTCTCTCTGGGTTTCAGTTTACAACCCGATGAAATAGGGGTAATATAATACTCACCCTATAAGTTTTCTCCAAGTGTAAAAAAGAAAGAAAGGAAAAGAGAAAAAAAGGAAAAGAAGAGCTGGGTGTGTGGTGGTGCATGCCTATAATCGCTGTTCTTGGGAGGCTGCAAAGGAGGATCACAAGTTCGAGGTCAGTCTCAGCAATTTAGGGAGGCCTTCAGCAACTTAGCAAGACTCTATTTTCAAATAAAAAATAAAGTAGGGCTGAGGGATATAGCTCAGAGATAGAATGCCTCTGGGTTCCATCCCCAGTATAAAAAAAAAATGAAAACTTAAAATACTTTTTTTTTTTAGTACTGGGGATGGAACCCAGGGGCATTCTACCTCCAAGCTACACACCCAGCCCTATTTTTTTAATTCTTTACTTTGAAATAGGGTCTCACTAAGTTATGCAGGGCCTTACTAAGTACCTGAGGCTGGCCGTGAACTCAGATCCTCCCGTCTCAGCCTCCCAAGTACTGGGATTATAAGCATGCACCACCACACCCGGCTCTTAAAATACATTTTAGCTGTGTAGCTATGATTATTCCTCTCCCATCTACCCACTTATCTCCTGCTATCCCGGTTCCCAACACTAGGGTAACCAATCTCTTGTGGTTTGCTTGAGATTCCCTGACTTAGTATTGAAAGCCTGGCATCTTAGATGCTCCCCACCTCCCAATCCCCCAGATTGGGGCAAACCAGTCCACAACACTACAAAGAAGTCATAACAGCCCAGATTGAATGGTAGCCAAAGGGGCTCAAGATGGTTTCAGCCCAAGATTTTAACTGATAATTCAAAACTGACAGCTCTGTGGCCATTGGATATAGAATCATGGCTCAGAGGCACAGAAAACTCAGCAAAACCAAAGATGAGTCCCATTAATTACATAATTTTGAGTCCTCAATTGCAGAAATTATCTTGTTCATCTTTGTGTTTCCCTTTGTCATAGACTATTTTCAATTGCTATAACAGATTATCCAAGACTGGGTAATCTATAAAGAAGAGAGGTTTATTTTGGCTCATGATTCAGGAGGCTGGAAAGTCAAGATCTGGCAGATACATTGGCTAGGGGCCTCATGCTGCTTCAACCCATGGCAGAATAATAAAAAAGGGAAGCAGGTAGATGTGAAAGAGATAAAACAGAATGGGTAGCCTTGATTTATAATAGCTCACTCTTGATAGAACAGATTCACTTTCAAAGAATGGTATTAACCCCTCTTAACTACCCAATCACTCCTTAAGGACCCCACTGCTTCTCAATACCTTCATGTGGGAATCAAATTTCAACATGACTTTTGGAAGGGAAAAACCATATTCACACGTTAGCACCTTCCACCCTCAGAAGGGCGAATTGTTCAATGACTAAATACAACTCTTCTAAAATCCCATCATGTAAAATGATTCCTGGTCCCAGGCTAAGAGCTGCTTGTTTCCATGAATCTCCAGGGCTGATTTCTTACGGCCATATGTTATGAATGACACCAGCCTGCATCTAAACCTGGGTTTGGGCTGACTTTCCAGCAAGCTCTGCCTCTGGAGGGGAATCCCATCCTGGGGGCGGATGCCTGCCGGGAGGATCCCTCATGAGTCACTGTTAAGGACTGACACCTTCTGCTCAAACCTGCTCTTCTCTCCCTGCCTTTGGGACGACCCTGGCTTCAAGTGGATTGATAGGTCAATGTCTGAAGCATGATGACCCAGAGGGGGGTCTACTCTTAGGAAACCCCGGGCAACCCATGGGACCCCTATTCACAACCAGGTGTCCCCCACGCACTCATGCTCCTGATGAATGTGAAAGCTGTCAAATTCAAAACGAAGCTGGGAAGTTAGGAAGGAAGGGTTCTCACACAGCACTGCCAAGAGTTACCATCACAAAAGACTCTGCTGGGACCACCGCCTTGCACAGAGGCTACTGCAACGCACACACGCCCTGCAAGGACATTTGCCCAGCAACTGTCTGCACAACGTCAGACAGGTGCCATCCTGTTATCCTTGTGGCCAAGGATTACTGCTTCAAAGGATCTTACTTAATCCTCATTTTTACCTTTAATAACTTCCTTTGCCTCTGCCCCGTCAAACATGCCCACAGGTTATTATGACACAAGAAAGCCCACTGCCGTGATCTGGTGTTTCCAAATGAACATCAGGATTCTTTGGAGAATCTCTCTCCAGTTGTGCTTTTTTTTTTTTTTTTCTTTTTTTGAGGTACTGGAGATTGAACTCAGGGGCATTCTACCTCCGAGCTATACTCCCAGCCCTATTTTTTATTCTTTATTTTGAAACCGAGTCTCACTAAGTTGCGGAGTGCCTCACTAGGTAGCTGAGGCTGGCCGCGAACCCAGATCCTCCAGTCTCAGCCTCCCGAATGCTGGGATTACAAGCATGCGCCACCATGCCCGGCTCCAGTTGTGCTTTAGGTCGACATGTATGAGCCAAGCAGGGGAGTTCTAGAACACAGGCAGAAGTCCTCATCTATGGGAATCCGAGGGCAGGGCCATGCACTGTTCCCCATGTTCTGATCTAGAATAGTGGGCAGGCCTGTCCTTTTCCTGTTGTGTAGAGAAGTGGTATAGGAGATTGACCAGGTGCCCATGCTGTGGTGTCAAGCAGTCCTGATTGTGCCTCTTACTTGCTGAGACCTGGGGCAGGTGACTTACCCTCTCTGAGGCTCAGTTTTCTCATCTGTAAAAGGAGGAGGATAATAGTTACTCAGGGAGTTTGAGGCTTAAAGGACTTAGTCCACATAAAGGGATGTGGAATTGGGGACTGATACAGCTCAGCACCCACAGTCACTGCTATTGTTTTATAACTAGTGATGCAACAGAAGCACCCCATCCAGCCCTGTTCTCCCTAGGTCATCAAACACAAGTACTTAGTAAGTGTCAGCTACTGTTAGTAAAAGCTTTCAAGTTGTAATTTGCTTCTTGTGTCTCGTAGTTATACCGCTGCCCTGGGAATTTTGAAGACACTCATTTAAGAAATTCCAGGAAAATAAAATAGCAGAGTAGAGGGAAGGATACATGTTCTACTTCACTCCATAGCTTGGATCTCAAACACTGGGCACCTCCCACCTCCCCCTGACACACACACACACACACACACACACACGAGGATGAGTCCCAGTAAGAGGAAAAGCCTGAATCTTGGCAATCTTGATTACAGGCGAGAAAAAATTACAGCATAGAACAGGAAAGAGAAAAGTACATCTCTCTCGAACTGTAAGCCAAGATGTGAAAGGAAAACTAAACAAAGGAATGCAAGTCATACCAGAGTGGCAGGAAGCATTGGAGACCTAAGATAAACCTCCACAGAACCCTGATAAGCACCTACCTAGTGTCCTAGGACCCGCCCACCAGATCATGCCATCTGCAGTCAGGTGGATTCCGGCCAGCAACATGGAAAAATTGTAACCTAGTGTTCCACTCACATTCCTCTGAACCTGACAGAACCCAAAACCAGCCAAGGTGAGTTAGAAATCTTAACAGACAAGGTGCTTAGAGTCTGTGAAAGCCTCAGAGGGAAGTATCCATGAGCAATTGTCTAGGGAGGAGTCCACAGTAAACTTTTTCCCCAGAACACTTGGATATCCCACACGGCGAAGGGAGCCTTGGAGAGGTTCCTGGGCCCCAGAGGCTCAGCCTAGCCTCAGCTTCTAGTGACTTCTGCATTGAATATGCTTTACTAATCTCTCTCCTGAGGTTACCAAGACAGTTCAGGGTAGGTTGGAGACCCAAGCAGGCAGTACTTATGCTCAGGGACTGAGTCTTGAAGGGCCATTCCCAGGGGCGGGAATCCAGCATGCTTGGATGTCCCACACTGCAAGTGGAGCCTTGAAGAGGTTCCTGGGTCTTGGAAGACCAGCCTAGCCAGCCCAGCCTCCACCAAATTCCACATTGAGTATGCTTTGCTAATCTCTCTGGAGCAGAAACCATTCAACGACACTCCAAAGGTCTAATCTAAACTAAATCCCAGCTACTGATATTACCCTTTCATATTCCTGCTATAACCCTTAACTGAGTGCATTGATCCTGTCTAGATCAAGAACCAGTAGACACTACATCCCCTGAGGAGGCACAATCCAAGAAGAAATAAAAACAAATTGGCAAGGACATGACTGTCCACACTTACACACAAACTCACCCTTCTAAATGGAGATAACTATGTCATATTACACTAATTACTTTTTAAGTGTTTTTTGTGGTGTGTGTGTGTGTGTGTGTGTGTGTGTGTGTGTGTGTGTTACTGGGGGTTGAACCCAGGGGCATTATCCCTCTGAGCTACACCCCCAGCCTTATTTTTTTTTTTTATTTTGAAAGAGGGTCTCACTAGGTTGATGAGGCTGGCTTTTGAACCCGCGATCCTCCTGTTTTAGCCTTCCAAGTACTGGGATTACAAGTATGCACCACCATGCCTGGCTAAGTTTTTAAAATATTTTTTGTTTATTTGATTATTTGCTCTAGTTCATTCTAGCTAACTCATGTACATACATCTATATACATATTGGTTTCTTTAATTTTTCATCATAATCATTCTCTTTTTATTATTTTCATATTTGGCTTGGTATTGTATTTGATGATTAGTGGTTTTGTTAGGGATCTGTTGGTTTTGTGGCTTGTCTTTGTCTCTGCCTCCCTCATTACATGTCCTATCCCCTCTTAATCCTCTAATAGCCAAGATCTCTTGACTTTGCTTCCTCACTCTCTCTATTCTGTTGTACCTATTTCTTTTTCTCTTTCCTTCTTTATGGCCTACACTA
>PVLC010004269.1:0-87102 GCA_004027655.1 Graphiurus murinus
ACCTCTCTCTCTGGGATCGAGGGCACTACACAAGCAGTAACAAACACAGCACAGAAGCCGTCTCTCCAAATAGTGCCTTTCCAACAGACTCCCAATAACCCCTCTCTCCAGCAATCCACCTTCCACTAGCAACCCACAACCTTTCCTCCCAGAACTTCTCCAGCAACCCACTCCAGCAACAACCCAGCCAGCCTCTCTCTCACATGCGAGAGGTGGAGGCTCTTAAAGCCACACAGGGCCTAAGCCACGAGGCGTCTCATACAGCTCTCACCTGGGCCGGCCACGAGCCGGGCGTGCTGGTGCATGCGCTCTGGCGTGGTGCAGCCCTAGAATGATACCACCTGCAGCCACTTCTCTGCCAGGCGCCATCTAGAGGTGGGGTCTTTCCGGCCGGGCTAGGCCCCCGACAAATAGAGGATTCGTTTCACACAGGCAGTGGCCCTGGAACTGAGACAGTTCTGCCTCAAAGTCGAGCTTGTGTCTGATCATTGAGTGAAGCTTGATCTCGTTACCAGTTACAGGAACATAGAGGGCTGAGGACATCCTCAAGGACACCAGGATCAGCTGAAACTGGGCAACTGTGCAGGCCAGATAAACTGCCAGGACAACAGACAAAGAGGTGCAGGATCTACAGAGAAGAGGTTGAGGCATAGCAACCAATTACAATGTCCAGACGTGGTTCCTGTTTCAAACAGTTAAAAGTATAAGCACCAACTGGAGAAATTTAAACACTGACTACATATCTTAAGGGTTTAAAAGTATACTTGCTCCTCTTCAGATGTGATGTGCTATCATCATCTAGTTAAACAAACAAAAAGAGTCCTTATCTCTTAGAGAAAAATTCTGAAATAATTATGGATGAGACATAGGAGTTATGGAATTTATTTCAAACATCCTGAGATAGGATGTGCTGGCAGGAGTGTGGGTGCGGACAAGGCAGGAGCTGGAGGGTAAGCACAGGGGCTAAGTTCATGCTTATCTTCTCTTTTGTATGTCTGGGACTCTTCATGAGCAACAGAGCTGAGACGCATACCCGCATGCACACAGGTGACCTAACCTCCTGAGGTCTGTGTTGCTGTGTCTGTCCTGTGGCACAGGGTATGATGAGTCTTAGGGAGATTTTCTATCTTTGCATATGCCCATTTCAGATGAGGTCTTGTAAGACCCAAACTACACAAATTAAATTGGATAAAGAGAGCAATTTGGTCAAGAACTTTGGAACCAGAGTCTTGGTTCCAAACCCAGTCTCTCCTGCACGCTAGGCCCAGTCCTGCTGCGCCTGGGATGGGAGGATGGTGCGGCACCTGAGGGGCTGCCTGTCTCATTGCCACCACAGGGTACTTTTCAAAGCACAGATTGGAGCATGTGCTTCCAACTGCTGTTAGCGCAGAGTTCAAAACCCTTCACTTGGTCTCTCGGGCCCTTGCATAATCTGGCTCCAGCCTGTCTTTGCAGCCTCGTTTCATGGTATTCTCCCCCTTGACCCTTTAGCTCTTGGCTCCAGCCACACTGGCTGTGGGCAGCATGGTCTTCCGCTTGCTCCCCTGCTCTGGGACTCTGCACGTGACTCTACACTGACTTGGAATGCTGTGTTCTTCTGTCACTCTGGTCAACTCCTCCATGAAAATATCCTGCCACCAGGAAGCCTGCTCTGGACATTTGATCATGGCTGGTGTCACTAGGAGTTCCAAACCAAAACATGAAGCCAAACACAGAGATTCTCTGAGCAGATGACGGCTGCATTCTGTCTTTCCTAGGCACTACTCAGGTGTTTGGGGAGGATGTGCAGTTGGTATTGGATGAGTCAAGTCATGTGCAGTTGTGAGATTTACTTCAAATGCCCCTAAGATGGGGTGTGCTGGCACTTCAGCTGCTTCTTAGCCCATGAGCTTTGTAGACGATGTGAGGGGAGACCTACAGTCTTCCCAGATAGTGGCTGGATGCCTTGAACCTCGTAGGCCTTTGAAGGGCCGTGGCTGGATGCTAGTGGTCTCCCAGGAGGTGCACAGCATATTGGCATTGAACGCAGGATCTCCCACTCAAGTCTAAGACACTAAAAATGCTTTGAAATTTCAGGCATGTGTCACTTGGAAGGAGTTCAGAAGTAGCTTTGAAGAGGATGTCAGTGCAGGGCACTAGCATCTTTTCCAGAACAACTTTGGTTCACAGTATCTTCCTTTCAGAGAACCCATCTATCCGGTATGAGTTAAATTCTAATTCTAATTCTTAAAGAAAGGGTGCTTGCTGTCTGCAAATGAATAGGCCATGTGGGGAGAGCCTGCTTGAGTCCAGAAGCACCTCCCATCTTCCACACTCCACTCCAGGATGGGGGGCAGCGTTTGTACCCACCTGGGCTCCCTGCACCTCCAGCATGCCAGGCTGCCCTCACTCCTAAGGTGGTGATTGATGGCCTGTCTTTAGACAGGCATTGTGCATGTATGTGTTTATATGTATGTGCATGCATACATTTGTGCTCGTATGTGCATATCTGGTGTGTCTCTGTGTGTGCCTGTATATGTGCATATGGTGAGCACAAGTATACGTGGTATATGCTGCATGTATATGCATTTGAGCATGCATGTGGCAAATGTGCATGTGTGAACACATGTATGTGTGCATGCACATGTGTACGTGGTGTGTGTCTATGTGTGTGCATGTATTTGAGCATGTGTTTGTACAAGTGCACACATGTGTGGTTCATACACACATATATGTGGTATGTCTATGTGTGTACGTGTATGGTATGTGTTTGTGTGCATGTTTGAGCATGTATGTGTACAAATGTGTGCATGAAACGTGTATTGAGCATGTGTGTGCACATATGTGCATAGACACATGCATGTGTGGTTAAGTGCACAGATGAGTGGGTTTTGAGAACTGTGTATACTACCATGGTCAGAGCAGAATATTCCCACTGCATCCAGAAGGGGCCCTTGAGATCGTTGGGCATGCCTGCGCCCATGTGGCCACTGATTTGGTCTCTAACCAGCTGCAGAAATTCACCTGCATGGAATTTCTCCTCTTGGTGTGTTTCTGAGCTGCTGCAGGATCAGCACTGCTCTAACTCATTGTTTAGGGATTCTCTATGAAGTGTTCTATGGATACCTATAGACAGGGCAGGTGAGATGACCCTCTCTCCTCATCTTGCCCTCATGGGAAGGATGCAACCTTTTTTCTCTGCACAGTCTATCTCCTGCCTGCTTTGCAAGCCAACTCAGTCTCTACTGGAGAAATCCCCTTGACAGATGCTAATGGGTTTTATTGGCTTCCATTTTCCCAGCCCTCCCTTCTGGAGCCCTGGAGCCTGTCAGTTTTGCCCCTGCTAGACTGTTCTACTTAAAGGCTGCTGCCGCTCACCAGTGAAAGGCCCCAGGCCACTTGCTCGTGTGCAGGCTCCTCTAGGGAGTTTGGAGGCCAGGATTAGTGCGGCTGAGCTTGGCTTCTTGAACAGCTTCCCAGAAGGCTCAAGAGGCAGCCACTGTGACCCTTCTCCCAGCTGTTGCTTATTTACCTGTTACAGTCTTGCTACCCACCGACATCTGGGACAGGCTCTTGGTGTGACTCAGGACCAGGCAGGGGAAGAAGGCCTGGGCTGCAGGACACGAGTTGGGGTCAGAAACCTTGTATGTGTTCCCACAGGAGCAAGAAGGACCTGTGTGGGATTCCTCACCTGCTCCTGCCCCACCCACCTTCCTGGCTATTGTCTCAGAAATATAGTTTCTGGGCAAAAGCATGAATGGATATACTTTGGCCCAAACTACTATATCTGGGTGGAGTTCTGAGCACTTTGTTGCCACCTCTCCTGATGATCTGCTTCCTGCTCATCACATGCTTGCAAGCCATCAATATACCTGCTTGCAAAGACCACCTGGCTGAAGGAATAGTCAGGTCATTCTTACCTCAGTTATGGCTAAGCCGAAGCTATCCCCTGCCTCCCTGATACTTGTCACTGCCAGGAGGGTCCGAGCACCTGGGGTCCAGAGGCTGGGTGTCTGCTCAGAACCCTTTGCAGCCTCCATTGCTCCTGCCAGGTCTGGACCTCTGGCCTCCTGGGGCCTGGGAGGCAGTGGAATCCCAGCACAAGGCATCCTGCTGAGGTGGTCCTGCCGGCCTTCTGCCTCGGGCAGGGAACTGCTTTATTCTATGCAGCTGCCTCCCAGCAGCAGTAGGGCCAGGCCTGTCCTCCACCAGCCTGAAGTCGAGGACACAGTTGGAGGGTCTTCTGAGCTCAGCCACATTTGCTGAAACGAAGGAACAGATGAGTGAGTCTTCTGAACATGAACGTGGTAAATGGTGAGTGTGTCAGGCAGGTGGAGGCAGCACAGGACATTTGTCACCATGCAGGAGACTGGGGATCTGACTCTTTCCCCTGACCTGGTCACTTGTTCTGGTGAATGAAGTCTTGCATACCAAAGGGAAGTAAATTGCTGTGCCACCTGCACTGCAGCACTGGGTGAGAGAGCACCTGCCAGAAAGGGGCACCCTTGAGGAGGACGGGCCCCCAGTGGAGGATAGGGCGTCCTCAAGGTGAACTGGATGCCATCGAGGAGGACAGGTCACCCCATGGAGAACAGAGCACCTAACGGAGAATGGTGGAACGCCTCACAGAGACGGACACCCTTGAGGAGGATAGGTGCACGGAGGAGGACGGGTCACCCCACAGAAGGAAAGGGGTTTCAGGAACTGCAGGGCCCTCCCTGCCGTGGAAGGTGAGGCGGGAGGCACCGGGTCCCTCCTTGGAGGAGCCTCGGGCAGTGCCACCTCGCAGCCTCCGTGGGCACCCTGCCAGGGTAGTCAACGTGCTGTGTGTGGATGAGAACTTTCCGGGAGGACAGAGGCAGCCGAGCAGGAAAGCGCCCTCCTCTGTGGGCGGCCCAGCACCCCAGGGCTGCCTCTGAACAGAGGGAAGAGTATGGCTCCACGCACAGTAGGGCCACACTTCAGGATCTGTGCGACGCATGCTCCTCTCGCTGGCTGACAACGTGCTACCTGTGAGTGGGGCAGCCCGGGATCCGCAGCCTCCCCATCCCAGCTGAGAGTCCCGTGCAGAAGGTTCTCATCAACACCCACTGAGCAGGCTGCTGGTGGGAAGACACAGATGAAGGGGACCCCTTCCCGGCCACCTAGCCATCCTCAAGTCCTAAGCGACCACAACCCAAGTTAATGGTTGGGCGCAGGGACTGATGGCATGGGGTGACAGAAACAGACCCAATTTAAGTTCATTAAAAATCCATGTGGCTCAATGGTGTAGACAGAATGATGTCTAGAGCCCCCTCCCCCAACCTGGGACCTGTGACATGTCACCGTGGCGACAGCATGTCACAGATGAGACTACACTGAGGACCTAGGGATGGGGTCTCCCTGGATCATCTGCAGACCCAAGGTGGTCACCATGGGCCTCACAGGGACAGGGAGGCACGAGGGCCAGAGCAGCAGGAGGAGGCCGGAGAGCCCAAGAGGGGAGGCTGGAGTGGGCCCCAGAACTGGGGCAGGAGCCGAGTCCCTGGGCCTCCAGGAGGGGCCAGGCTGCTCCCGCCCCCGCCGCCGCCGCCGCCGCCGCCGCCACGGGCACCCGGGCTGGAGGCCATGCTGGACTCCTGGACTTTGGAAGTCTGAGCATGCTGTTGGAGCCGCTGTGGACGGCTGCTACTCCCGCACGAGGGACTCACACAAGGGCAGGTCATCAGGGAAAGGACTGGGGCTGGTCCTTACAGTCTCCCAGCAGCCGGCTGCTTATGTTGGAAGTTTGGCCATTCGAGCTCTGTGTCCTTGGGCCTTGAAGGTTTATTCCACACAGCCTGTGAAAGTGAAAACCCACAGAGACTGCAGGTCCGCCTGCAGGACACCTTCCTCCCTGCAGAGGTGGTGCAGGGTGGGGAGGCGGGAGGAGCCAGCTCTGCTGGGCATACCTCCTGGCCCCTCGTCGCAGCCAACTTTGTGTCCAGAACCAGGGTATTTCTCCAGGAAAAATGCACAGTTCTTTCCAAAACGCCACGAGAACTTCAACGACAGGAGTAAATAACAGGTGCTGGGAGCAGCTGCTACTGATTCATGACTCTTCTTCTTTCAAATATGTTTTCTGTGGGGAAAACGAGGGCTCTCTGAAGGCTTTTGCTCTGGAATGTTCAGGGACTGCTTCTTGTCTTTTCTTGTTGCAGCAACAGTTCTGGTGTTTGTGAGCTGAGTCAAGAGGCGGGGGAACTGGGAGGTGGCACGCGAGAGGGACAAACCTGTTACTAACCCTGCAGCTGCTTTGAAACAGTGCTTGCTTTTCTGCTGGCATCACCGGAGAACTGTCAACTCCTTCATGAACCTGGGTTGTGGCATGCTCTCAAGATACGTGACCTGGGCATGAGGTGGGGGCAGGATCCGTCTGGACTCTGGGGGTGGCCTTACCTCCTGTCTCGAAGAATCTCCAGAGTTATGGGGGCTGCCCTGTGCTCAAGCCCCGGCACACCAAAGTTCCTGGACTGGAAATGGCGCTCACCTCACTCACTCACTGCACAAATATTTATTGAGTTACTTTGTGCTGGGCCTGTGCTTGCTCACAGTGGAGCATTTATGGCCCATGAGACAGATGTAGAGTGTGTCTATTCCTGCACAGGAGATAAAATGAGGCCCCATGTTTGCAAATGGGACTCTCCACCATCAGCATGGGCCCGTGGCCCTGCTTTACACAGACTTTGAGCTGCTAAATGCCAGGAGCATTGCTCTCTATTTTCATTCACGCTTTGTACCTCCTGGAACATCTGACTTAAATCCATGAGGCTGTTTCTTCTGTTTGGTGATGATGTGCATCCCTGCTGGTCACTTGCAGTGATGGGCAGTCCAGGCCTTGGGACCTTTGTGCAGGTGGAGGACTTCGCTTTCCTCTGGGGTCTGTCTCAGCAGATACTGCATGCTCAGCCCAAGGAGAGTCTGCTTTGGGCCATGGAGTCCACCATGGCAACAGATTTTTTGTTTTTTTGTACTGGGAATTCAACCAAGGGTCATTCTGCCTTTTAGCCGCACCCCCCAACCCTATTTTATTTTGAAACAGGGTCTCACTAAGTTGCAGAGGGCCTTGCTAAGTTGCTGAGGTTGACTGCAAATCTGTGATTCTCTTTTATTTATTTATTTTTTAGTGGTATTGGGGATTGAACCCAGGGGTGTTTTGAGCTATACATCCTACCTTATTTTATTTCTTATTTTGAAACAGAGTTCAATAAGTTGTAAAAGGCCTCACTAAGTTGCTGAGGCTAGTGGCAAACCTATGATCCTCTTGTCTCAGCCTCTCAAGTACTGGGATTACAGGCATGCACCACCGCGCACACGCACAGCCAGACATTTTTTTTTCCTTTTCCTTTTTTTCTTACAAAGGATGTCACCTTCAGGAAATAAGAGCATACTGGCCCCAATGTCACGGAGCATGGGTTGTCAGTCCACCATCTATCATGCCAGCTATGTTTCACTGGACTCTTCCATGGCCCTGTCCTTCACAAGTGCCTCCCACGGACTGGGGTCTGAACTCCACATGGTGTAGCTGGGCTACTCCATGGCTACATCTCCTGGCTTCTCAGTGGGTGGAAGAAGGGGCTGGCCTTTTGTGTTTTCCTATGGCTTATCAACTCAAAGCGAAATGAGAAACCATTCAGTTAATTCAAACGAGCTCTGAGGCCATTCTGAGGACGTCTTTTCATCTCTCCCGGCCCGGCTCGTGGTCTGCTCAGTGCCAGGGTTCGCCCAGGGCTGAGCACCTGGCTGCTCCCCGAGGGCTTCTGTTTGGCACCTCCCTGGCTCCTGCCAGGCCTCCTGCAGTGACCTCAGCCTTCAGCGCCTGCCAAAGTGTGCTGTGCAGAGGGAGGGGCAGCTATATCCCGAGCCAGGGTCCTTCTTCTTCACCTTAGAATCATCTGCGGCTTCCTCTCTCTCCTCAGCTCCATGTTGATTTCCTAGAGCTGCAAGTTACTGCACACTGGACGGGCTAACACAGTGGAAATGCACTCTCTCATGGTTTTTGGAGACCAACAATCTACCTCAGAGGTCCAGGGATGGTCTGGGGCTGAGAGAGCGCCTCCCAGCCACTGTGGCTGCTGGGATCTTTGGTTTTCCTTGGCTGGCAGACATATCCCCTTGTCTCTGCCTCCACCTACTGTGGCCTGTGCCGGTGTCTCCTGTGTGACTCTTCTGTCCTCATAGGACACCAGCCCCAAGACTTAGGGCCCAGCCTCCTCCCCACCTCAGCTACCTGCAAAGGCCTGCTGAGTGGAATGAGGTTGGGGAACACATTCAGATCACTGTGGCTACTTGATTCACGTCAGTCAAATACTTTTTTTTTTCTTTGCGGTACTGAGCGTTGAGCCCAGGGGTGTTCCACCTCTGAGCTACACTCCCAGCCACTTTTATTTTATTTTTTTTAATATTGAAACAGGGTCCTCCTGTCTCAGCCTCCAAAGTATTGGGATTATAGGCTTGTGCTATCTCGCCCAGCTTCAATTAAATGACTATTCCAAATGCATACTTGTTGCAAGTTTTTCTTCAGTGAGAATTTTCTGAGATCCTGTTTGTCCAAGGCACCCAGGGAAGTGGATAAAGTTTGGAACAGCACTCTTGAATTGGGAGGCGCCAACGCTGTTCTGGGGACCAGCAGACATTCCAGGAGATCCTGTGTGAGTGGATGCAATAGAATGTTCTAGACCAGAGTCCAGTGCTGACAGCATGCAGGACTCACGGGCCTCTGAGCTGTAAGGGTTGGCGCTCCACCAGCAGGACACAGCCTGGATAGACAGAGGCAGCTGGGCCTTGTCTGCCGAGCCTCCTGTTCCAGGGGAGCAGTCCCGGAACCGCAGCACCTGCCACCAACGGAGGAGCACAGGGTCCGGTCTCTCTGCCTCTCAGGACCCAGCAGGCCTCAGGGAAGGGAGAAAAGTCCATCCCACGATTTCACCATCCCTGGGTGACAAACAGGGTTTTAAATCCCTTTATCTGGAGACAAACAGAAAGTGTGTGCTTGTGGTAAATAATCTAAGCTGATACTCTTGCCAGCTGTTAAGGGACACATGCAAAAAAAGAAAGAAAAAAGGAAAGGGTTAGTGACATCTGGTTGGCATTGATGTTTTGTGACAGAAGCCTTTTTCCTGGCTGTTTCAAGAAACCACATCTCAGACTCCCTGGTCTCCCCAGCCGTGGCCCCCTTGGCCTCCAGACCGAAACCTTTGACCTCTTCGAAAAACGAAAGGAAAGTTATCACAGTAAGCAAAGCAGCCAAGGCCCTATCACAGCCACGAACCCGGGCATAGCAGCCTGCGCCAGCGCGGATTCCCGGAGGCAAATGGCCTTTGCACCCTAATATCAACTTTGACTTCTCTAGGCCACAGGATGGAGTCCAAGAGACAGGAGCCCCACCAGCTCATTCCCCACGGTTCACCCATCCCTCCCTCCTGCCCACTGTGCTCTGGGGGATTTGGGCTTTAGATTTTTTTCTTTTAGGTACTAGGGATTGAATCCAGGGGTCTTCTACCTCTAAGCTACACCTCCAGCCCTATCTTATTTTGAAACAGGGCCTCACTAAGTTGCTGAGGGCCTAACCAAGTTGCTGAGGCTGGCCTTGAACTCTCAATCCTACTGTCTCAGCCTCTCAAGTACTGGGATTACAAGCATGTGCTACCACGCTTGTCTGGGCTTTGGTTTTTAAAAACCAATAATGGCAGGTGAATGTGCTCAGCAGTGTTGTAAATGCTGCCTCTGAAACACACAGTCTTTTTTTCTCTTTTTGCCTGATTTTTCCAAGAACGCTAATAGAATATGCTGGTTTTAAAGGGGGAGCTTGTGTGAATGCCAATTCCAAGACTGGGTATGGCAGGCCCCTTCTGCATCAAACGAGGCCTCTCCAACAGTCCTGCTGCCTCTGGCTTCACTTGTGGCCTACCTGTGGGTGCCTACCAGGGCCTGTAAGGCCTCCACAGGATCCCACACGGTAACCCGCAACACGGTATTGTTTAATCTGCCCCACTCCAGTCAGGAGCCCTGAGTTCAGAGACTAGCACACCTCACTGCACAGGGATGGAGGGACCTGGATGGATCTCACAGGTGGGGAAATTGGGATGTCAGTCATGTCATCGGGTCCCTGGCCATGCAGGTCTGTAGTGTCGCTCTGTGTCTTTAGATGTGCACCCCAGGGGTGCAGCATGGTGCGGAGAAGGGAATTCCGCCTGCCTGCTCTAGTGCAGGTCTTTCCACAGAAGCCCACACAGCTGATTCAGAAGATAATGAAGTCCCAGAATGGAAACAGAGGAAACAGGTTCTTCCCAGGGGTCAGCGTAAGACAGGAAAAGACTAGGCAACTACTCCAAAAAACAGAGTTCAGGAAGACGCAGACCTCGGCACAACCCAAGTCCTGACTTCAAGGGAGGGAAGTATTAGAAAAACAGACGACTAAACATCTCCTACCTGTGGAACCTGGGAACCGCCTACAGCTGAGCAGCTGGGGACATGAGCCAGAGCGCCTCAGTCTGACAGCCGTGTGCACACCCTGCCACTCTGCTATGGGACTGAGGACCCTGTGCGCTGCCGTCCTGCAGAGGGTCTGAGAGCTGTGCACTGCTGTCCTGCTGTGGGTCTGGCCATAGGGGAAGTGGCACAATTGACTCACTTCCTCACAGAAGCGCTCCTGCAGTGGCGGAGGGTGGAGGAGCCTTTGCGATGGCCCCTGCCCTAATCCCGCCTGCACTGCCTTTGTGGGTGTGAGCACCTTGTCTGTCCCTTTTGCAACCAGGTAGACTCCTGACTAGTCTCTGAGAAGCGAAAGCTGTCTTGTGGGTGTGTGTGAATGAGTGTCACATGATCTGGTTTAGGTCCTTGGGGAAAACCCCCAATTTCTCCTCACAACAGTGTCGGGTGGCAAGGAAGTTTCCAAACGGGCAAGCAAGGGATGCCCAGAGAGACCGAGGCCTCAGCCAAGACCACACAGCAGTGGGATGTTGGGACTCGGGTCCCCTGGATGTGCTTTCTGTTCTAGCAGTGAGCAGCAGTACACCCCTGCACGTGGTAAGCGGGGACGAGGACCAGGAGTCTCCGGCAGGCTGGCCACCTCCACCACTGCGCAGAAGCACAGCTGTGCTCTGCTGCTGCCATGCCACAGCCCCGGCCCTGAGCACTTGGCCTCCTCTTTCAGTGCTCACAGGCCTCTGGGAAATACTGTTGATTTAAAGCTACTTTAAAGATAAGAGGTCCTGTGGATGGGGCTGAGGGATGGGGGAGTGCATCCATGCTCAGGGTCATGGGGCTTAGGTCAAGGCCAGGAAAAACGTGGACTCTGGAGTCCACATCCTCTGTCCAATGGAGATAGGCACACGCAGAGAAGGCTCCTGGTGTGCCCAGGTCCTCCACCCCGGGCACTCACAGGACTCTGGATGTTCCGAGGAGGCATGGGGTGAGATGCACGGCCAGAGCTTCTGAGCCCAGACCCTCACTGTGGGACACCATCTGGGAGCCTGGAGCTGGAGAGACACTGGCTTTGTCTCATGAGGGCATGCTCCTGGAGGGACAGCAGGTCCAGGACCCTGGGCTTATGCTGGATGTGAATCCACAGGCCAGTCAATGCCGTCCCCCCTCACCTGGGTTCTGGAGAACTTGAGAGACCGTAGATAATGTGTGCAGTTTCAGGGTGCTTCCCAAGATGAGCACGGCTGCTCCCCTGCTGCCCCTGGGGCAATGTTGCTATGTTCCCAGGGGACTGGTGCATTTTCACATACTCCTAAGTTGTTCCGTTGGCTTTTCTCCATTCCCAGTTCCATCTCTAGCCAAGAAGATGAACTCGAACAGCTGGCAGAGCTGGGTAAGCACATGGCCCAGTAGATATTACATGAGGTCTTTCTGTGGGATTCAGATGGTCCTGTGTGGTCAGGACTTGACACTTAAACATGTGATAATGATACATGGTATGATAAAAATAGTCATAATTTGGTCTTGCTTGACTTTTTACATATATCTCACCTCTTCATCTTTTTTTTTTTTTTTTTTTTTTTTTTTTTTTTTTTTTTTTTTTTTTTTTTTTTTTTTTTTTTTTTTTTTTTTTTTTTTTTTTTTTTTTTTTTTTTGCGGTACTGGGGATTGAACTCAGAGGCATTCTACCTCCGAGCTATCCCCCCAGCCCTATTTTTTATTCTTTATTTTGAAACCGAGTCTCACTAAGTTGCGGAGTGCCTCACTAGGTAGCTGAGGCTGGCCGTGAACCCGGATCCTCTGGTCTCAACCTCCCGAATGCTGGGATTACAAGTGTGTGCCACCACGCCCGGCTCACCTCTTCATCTTGATAAAACCAAAGTGTTTAAGGAGATTTGAGCTAGTGGTTTTTGGAAGAATGTATAAACACTATGAAAAGAGTTGTTGCTTTATGGAGTGACATAAATTTGGGGAAAGGGTTGTGTTGAAGGAGATAAACACAGATCTGAATTATATATCTAGTGTTAGTGTGCTAGACAATTATCCAACGTTATTCCAGGTTACAAAGCTTCAAGTTTAAAACAGGTCAAAATGAGTCGGTTTTATAAATGGCATTAGCTAGGTATTGCATTTGTATTATGCAACGTTTATTTTTGTTGTGATGTTGTTCTTGAGGTGTCTACTTATTCACCAGGAGCAGTGTCCTGAAATGGGGCCCTGGGCCTCCAAGCTGGGGTTCCCAGCACACCTGCCACAAGTGGACAAATGTGTGGTTGGGTCTGTGCTGAGCTGGGAACTGTCTCTTAACACCACCACGAGGGAACGACCCAAACTCTTCTTTGTGTGAAAAGTAATTTTAGTTTTAAGCTCTAAATTGATAAAGCTGTTCTATAAAGTTTGTATAAACAAAATTCTCAGTTCTTAGTGTTCTTGTCTGTTGTCTTTCACTGTTTCTTGCATTTCTCTTTCCTATGTAGACTTTTACAAGGCTGCAATCAGAATCTATGAGCAAATTTTATGTTATTCTTTAAAAACTCAACATTTAATTATGTTATTTCTATTTTGCCACACAGTCTTTCAAACCATAATTTTATTTATTTATTTATTTATTTATTTATTTTTGCGGTGCTGGGGATTGAACTCAGGGGCATTCTACCTCCGAGCTACACCCCCAACCCTATTTTTTTAATTCTTTATTTTGAAATCCAGTCTCACTAAGTTGCGGAGTGCCTCACTAGGTAGCTGAGGCTGGCCGTGAACCCGGATCCTCTGGTCTCAGTCTCCTGAATGCTGGGATTACAAGCGTGTGCCACCACGCCTGGCTCAAACCATAATTTTAAAAGGCTGCTTAATTCTCATTTGGGCATTTAATGTTCTTTGAAATTTTTGGTCAGTATGAATGATGCTGTAGTGGACAGACTTCCAGTCCACCCCTCCTGCACCATTAAATTACTGGATCGAAGGATGTGAACACGGCTTTATTTCTTGACATACTGCACATCATCCCCCACCCCTATGAACCAACTTCAGAATAGCTGTTCTGCTTCATCTCATCACAAACATTTCTGTAACATAATAGATATAAGGAATACCCTGTTTGATCATAAGCAAGTTTAAACAACCCCTTTTTAAGATTTATAATTTTTCTTTTGCATTAAATAATATAATATTAATGATTGATTTGTCTGATCCTATTAAATGATAATTAATCTCTTTCCAGTGTTGCTGTGACTCCTTTTCAACTCTCTGAGATTATTAAAACAAATTGAGAACCTCAAGGGTCCTTTCCATTATCTTCCTCATAGACACTTGTACTTTTTTGTTTAATGTTTCATGTTTTGTGGATCAAGGGCAAATTTATCTGCCAAGGAGGGTCTCTGAGAAGTGCTAACCAGGCAACGTGTCACCTTAACTGAGCTGTCCAGGTACACCAGAGATCCGGATTGTTTACCCAGTGCTGTGGAGCTGGGCGGCAGCAGGGGATTCCTGAGACGACTCCCGCTCCTCAGACAAGCGACTCAGGCCTGCTGCGTGCTGAGCTGGCCACTGTGTGACCTCTGGGCCATGGCTCGCTTTCACGGGGAGTTGTGTGTGGTGATCAGGGCTCTGTCCGACCTGCACCTGGCATGTTGAGGAAGAGCCTCGGGTGGCAGGAACTCATCCATTTTATAAATCTCAT
This sequence comes from Graphiurus murinus, assembly GCA_004027655.1. Lineage (NCBI taxonomy): Eukaryota > Metazoa > Chordata > Mammalia > Rodentia > Gliridae > Graphiurus > Graphiurus murinus. The sequence goes on from PVLC010004269.1 coordinate 14,102, forward strand.
CAGCACGCTGAACTCTGGGAACCCATGGAAATTCCCGAAGAGTCTTTCTGTCTCCAAACATTGAGGAAGCCGTGGCTGGCTACTGATAGCTCGCCACTGCAGTGGCCGCTGGTGCCTCCTGCGTGGCCTTGCCCCTCACTGTGCTTTTGAGGGTTGGTGCCTTCTGCTCCAGGCCGTACCTCAAGAAGCCGAGTGAGCTTCCTGGTGGCCTGGCTCATGGAGCCCAGCCCGGGTCTGCCTGACCCTGCCTCACACTCTCCACTGATCACTGGCCTCCAGCCCCACACATGAGTCCCTTGCGGATCTCATGATCTTCTGAGACTTCCAAGACGATGGCTGATCTCTGGCCTTAGCTCTGGACCAAGCCTGGTAGTACGTGGCTCAGAAGAGTTGTCGGGAATCTTCTTTGTGTCTTTTCCATAGTTGAAAGATTTTTAGCAACAACTATATGTCAGAAAATTACAGTAAATACTTTAAACATTTTTATAGAACAGATGATTTGTTTATGAAAGCAATGAGCCACAGGGCTCAAGGCAGAAGAAATGGCTTTTCCCCTGAGATTTTCCTCTTTTTGCCACCGATGGCAAGAAGGGTCCGTCATGTACCATTTTCCCCTGGTGGCGGACGGTTTTCCACAGCAGGGCAAGGTAAGGTGCCCAGGAGCACAGGGCCTCTGTGTCTGTGATATTCAGGCAGAACCTGACCCACACCACTAAAAAGGCTTTATTTTTCTTATTTCTCGGACCCAGATCCTTAGTGATCATGGTAGCAGAGGGCGGACTGAGGATAAGGCCCGACACTGGGGACTCGGGTCTGAGGGGCGCGTCTTTATCTGCTGGGATAGGTTGTTTAAATCCTCTGAATCTGTCTTAGTTCTTCCTGGTGTGGCTGTGAGGGTAGGTGAAGTGAGCGTGTGAGAGTGGAGATGCGTTCAGTGTCGATCCTCAGCCCTCGTGTTCATCGCCCGGGGATAGTGCTGTCTACTAAGCCACACTATCAGGCCCAGACAAATCCCAGATGTAAAAAGCTCCTAAGAATGGTGCTGATGGAGGTGGCACACACCTGTAATCCTAGTACTTGGGAGGCTGAGACAAGAGGATCCCAGGACAAGGACATCTCTCAACTCAGCAAGACTCTCAGCAACTTGATGGGGGGAATGTTGCTTAGAGGTAGAATTCCCCTGGCTTCAATCCCCAGTACCCCACACCCCCAAAAAAAGGAAGGAAGAAAAAGAAAAAGAAAAAGAAAAAGCATGCTGGTTTCCCAGGCAGAAATCCCTTTCATGGGAGCATTCTAGCCGAGGCCTACTGAGCAGCTGTGGTCTGTCCCACGGGTGGTTGGCAGAAGTCTCACGCAGACTCAGACTAGTTGGTGGTGTTCGTCTGTGTGTGGACCTGACTAAATCAGAAACTCTTCCAGGGCAGGAGCCACATGTTGGACATCTAGGAATCCTCAATATTTCACCCAGGGGCCCGTGCCCTGGTAGACACCTGTCAGTGGGCTCACTGCCGTGACCTGTGTGGCCCACCTCGCGTGTTCAGAGCGGCTGCCTTCCAGATACAGCGCACACACTGGATACTAGCACACATCAGACCGTCTGTCAATCTTCCAGCTTCTTAGGGGCCAGATGAGGTTGGAATCAAGTGGTGTGAGCACCTCAGCCAACTCCCAGGATAGATCTTTGTGTGGTAGCAATGAACCAAAAAAAGAAATTCTACTTTTGTCCTTCATTGGCATGGGGCTTTATTTTCACCTGACAGTGGTGGCATAGGATGCTGGTTCATGTGACTACAGTCCTGGGGAGGCCCAGCTGTGCTGTGCTCTGGACCAGGTGCTGGTGGGCGCAGGCCTGAGCTTCCAGGATGCAGCTGAGCCAGGAGGCCTCGGCCTATCGCCTGCCTCGAGCCTTCTCCAACCAGCCATGAAACAGAGGACTTGGTGTGTCGCTGGGAGTGCCTGCCCTGTGGGGACATACCCAGTGCAGTTTTACACGAACAGAAACAGAGATAAGAAGAAGTAGGAAAGAGAGAAGAAGCTCTGGGGCTTGAGAGCGAGCGGTGACACCTGCTTCTGCCTTCCTCCTTGTGTGTCCTTGCATCTTAGAGACGGGGCTGGTGGTCCTAGACAGGGTAGATACAGCCTGGGCTCTGTGTGCCCGTGGCACGGGATGACTGTGTGGCTCCTGCCCAGGCCTCGCTGGGCTGCTTGGTACCTCGACAAGGGCTGGTGGTGAGGACAGCAGGGATGCTTTCCTGCAGGCGCTGCTCCAGTGGACTTGAATCTGCCCGGCACACTCCCAGTGGCTCTGGCACTTGCGGGTGAGAAGTACTGCTTCCCCGTGGCAGAGAAGGAGCGGGCCCCAGGGCAGGGTCATCCCCAGCTTCCAGGAAGGACAGCGGTGCTCTCCCTCTCCAGGCCTGGGGCAACTCTGCAGGCTGTGCACTTGGTGTTGACTGAACTCAGTGCCTTGGAGGAAGTTTAGTTGAGGTTTATTTTCCCCTCGAGTGGGGTGTGGCTTCTTCTGGAGGCCTGTCTGCTGAGTGTGGCTGACCACCCTTCCCTTACCACCATCACTGCCCAGCACCTCCGGGGGCAGGTCATCCAGTGAGAGTGCTGGCTGCCAGATGGCCTCTGGCAGGGGCAGGAAGGCACCCTACTCGAGCTGGGTTACAGGAGACGCTGCTAACAGCACTGCAGGATCAGCAGATGGAGGGAAGAGAGGGCTTCCTGATGGTCAGGGTGTGCAGGAAATGACCAGCTTCCTCTGCTCAGCTGCCTTCTTCCCTCAGCTCCTCCAGCGGGGTCTGGTGGATCTGCATCCAAGCCCCTCACACAGTACACTCAGTGACCCCGAGACTGTAACCCCCCAGCAAAACAGCTCCTCGGGGCAGCGGGCATGAGGGGAAAACCTGTAGTTACTGTAGGTGAGTGCCCAGAACTCTGTACTGCAGTTTCTCAGTGGGAACAAAAAGGTACACAAACTGTGACATCTACCAGTAGGGCCTCGAGTGAGCGTAGTGACTTTCGGAGCACTGCGGTCTTTGGGAGGTGTGTGGGGCAAGCACTGAGAGCATCACTTTTTATTCCTGGGGAAATTCAGAAAGCACCAGTGCTGCTGTTGGGGGAGGCTTTCCTCATTCATCTTACTGCACAAGCTTCTGCCGACCTCATCTGCTGTGTGGATGGATGTCTCCCCATTCCACAGACAGACATGGTGGGTCCAGGAGCAACCTCAGCCTCTACGGACAAGTCCCACAGCCCTATGACATGCCAGCTTACAAGGCCCATGCCACAGGACACTGAAGCCTGGGACAGCTGGAGGACAGAGAGACAGAGACAGGAGAGACAGAAACAGAGAGAGAGAGAACAGAGAGAGACAGAGATACAGAGAGAGACATAGAGAGACACAGAGAGACAAAGACAGGAAGAGATAGGGAGGGAGAGAGACAGAGACACAGACAGACAGACAGGGCAGGAGACAAAGAGACAGAGAGAGACAGGGAGAGACAGAGATAAAGAATCAGAGAGATGGAGAGGAACAGGGATATCTCTGGCTCCGGTGAGTAGGTGGCCTAGCCTTGCCGGGGTGGGATGACTCCTGGGGGGATCCTGGTGGCCTGGGGAAGGGCCAGGCTTTGGATTGCAAAGCAGTTCTGGTTCCTGGGGGTTTTGGGAGTGGGAGGGAACACAGGCAGTGTGCTCACTGGCCTGCAGCCCCCTCCAAAGCTGCAGCTCATGGGGCGCCTTTCTTGGGCTGGTCCTCACGGGCATTTCCGAGTGGGTGTTTCTCTACTGCACAAGCTCTCTCTCACACGGGGGTCTCTCACGGCCTGTGGCTCCATGCTTCCTGCCTAGGAGAGCGGTGGACCTGACCTCAGTGCTCTTGGTGGGGGAAAGGCTGCAGCAGACTAGCAAAAAGCTCAAAAGTGACAAGACATCTCCAAAGGGACGCAGTTTGCTATTTTAGGTAGAATAGAACCAAGACATCAGGGAAGACTTTAAGAAAATGTGTTTTCAGAGTACGTGCATTAACAAACACAATTGCTGCAGTAGGGCATCGAGGGTGTGTGCCTGCGCGGGTCTGACTGCCACATAGCTCTGCCACATGGCCCTTGCTTCTCCAGGGCAAAGGAAAGTAGACTTGACAGACCAGACGCTGAATGCACCTGGGGCCCCTGATTATGCCTCTTCAGCCATTCCGTCCGCTGCGGGGAGAAGCCACCGCCCGGCTAGGCACAGGTGCTGACCTGCTCCCACAACCTCTGGTGATTCTGTTCTAGGACAGCTTTCTGACACACTGTGAGTCCCCAGGCCTGGTGTGACACCTGCATCTCCTCTGAGTTCAGTGAGGTTCTTGGCACATACTCAGCACTTGCTGGACACATGGTCAGCCCATTAAAAGACGAGAAACACTGAATTAGGACTCGTATAGGGTTTTCTCTATATCATACTTTCAAGATCCACGACCTCTGTCATGTGCAAAACACAGCCACATTGCTGGGACTCGTGCCCCACTGCCACGTGCTGTGTGTGCGTCCAAGGCCAATCACGCATGTTGCTGGAGCTGCGCTTGCCTCATCCTGAGAGTTATCAGCCCGGCTGCTCGGTGGCAGGTGGCTCCACCTGGCTCTCAGTGGTATCTGTCCTGCCACAGACAAATGAGGGCTAGGTCTGTGACTTTTCAAGGATAATTGCAGTGCTGTCGGCTTGCCACCGATGGCTGGCCGTGTTCATGGCTGGAGGCCAGAGGTCGTGGGGTCCTGAAACCCACAGCTGACAGAGCACTGAGGCCACCAAAGCCTTGCATAATATTTTGGAAGCAGTAAAGAGGTGACACTGTACTTTGGTTCCCTTGGAAATTTCTACAAAGAATAGGGAATTGTTTCCAAGAAGCATACCGGGTCAAGAATTCATGGCCTTGCTTCTGGCTGCAGTAAAGGCAGCCTCACAAGGTGGAGGGAACCTCTGTCTGGTCTCAGACTGCCTGCAGGGTGCCTATCTACACAGATGGCATGGCAATGCACAGGGCGTAGGAATGCACACTGCCATCCCCGTGGACTGACTGTCGGCTCCAGGGAGCAGTGCTCCCAGACTGACAGTCTCTGGTCCGACCAGTCTGTTTCTGTCGCTGCTGGGGCCTGGGTTTCCATTCCTCCTGCAGCTGCAGCTGACTTTCATGCTGTGGTGACCTTTCCAAGGTGCCCCCGGTTGCGACGGCTCTGTGCAGCTGGGTGGGAGGTCAGGTTGAGGGCATTTGCATCTCCAGCCCATCTGGAGAGGACCTAGCTGTGCTCAGGAGTGCTGAGGCCAGCGTGGTGCTGCTCGCCAGGGACGCTGAGCAGGCTCGGGCACAGCAGCACCCGGTGGGCCATAGCATCTGTGCGCTGTGCCTGGAGAGTGGCTTCCTCTATGCATGCACTCAGGCTTCCGCACTGGCCCAAAACCTTAATACTGAGAGTCGGCATTTCACGTCTTGGTGGTTATGGAACACGGGGAAGCAAGGGCGGGGGAGACTGGTGGCCTGGTCAGTCCCTGCTGCTGGAGAGCCACTCTTACCTGGACATTGGACTACTGCTGGGCCATCTTTGGAGAGAGTCTATGGAAGGGATGTGCTGGACTTCCCGTGAGTCCCTCCCCTGCGTGGGGACACACGAAGCCACACTGTGCTTCTTCTTTTGCTGTGTGCAGCTTCTTCTGTTGGTGGACATGGGCTGACCACCCAGGCTTTGGAGGAGGTGTTGTGGGCCAAGTAGTCACTTTAGTGACAGCTTGGATACACCCTCTAGACTCGTCAGGACGATATGCAACTAAGGTGTCAAAATTACCAGAGATGGGACAAAGGGTGGAGCTGGGTTGACTTTAAATGTGGTTACCTCATTTCAACTAGCTGCGGAGCTCAGATGCAGCTCTGCACAGACTGGCTTTGGCAGAGAGAAGGCCAGGTTCCAGTCTGCTCTGTCTTTATGACCGTGTGGGCTTAGCTGCTGTCTCTGATAAGTTGTTGTGAATCAAAGTGTTTGAGAATCAAAGTGCTCACACCTGCTCAGTGAGGGAGGCACCAGAGGAGCCTCTGGGGAGCACGTCCCTGACCGAGGGGGAGCATGTTCCTGACAGAGGGGAAGCACACCCCTGCCTGGGGGAGTATGCCTGTCTCTGAAGTGGAGTACTCCCATGCCTGAGAGTGGGGTAGGCCTTGAGGACTGGGGCCACAAAATGCCAGTTGTGGGAACTCGCTCATTCAGGGTGAGGTGGTCAGTCCTCTCTAGATGGCCGACCTGCGGCCTTGGTCAGGGTCTGAGGCAAGTCCTCCATGTCTTTCCCTGCCTCAGCCTGTAATCTTAACCCACACTCTTGTTACCCCGCTTCCAGCTGAGAGGTGTCATCATGAGGCTGCGATGCAGCCCCCGTGCCACAAGCTGGGTCAGTCCCAGGAGCATCCAGCCTCCCAGGACCTCAGGGGCACAGGTAGGCATGGGCGGCCTGTCTGGTCCCCCCAAGGTTAAGGACTATTTGGGGAATCTCCTTTGAGTCCAGGGGTCAGCGTTTGCCTCTGGACTGAGGTCTTGTGGCAGCCCTGAGCTGGCTACAAGCAGCCAGCCTCTCCCTCCTTCTTTTTGCCTTGGACTTTCCAACCCATCGGATCAACTGGCGGAACACGACAGCCCTGTCTGTGGAGACTTGTCCCCTCTTGTTGAGGAATGTCAGAGCAGAGGACGTTGTCAGGTAGAGAGGCTGTGAGGTTTCCTAACAAACATGGCGTGGAAACAGTTTTCTTCCAAGCTTGGTTTGCTCTTCTGACCTCCAGAAATTCCTCTCTTTATGCCTCGGTTTCTCCACTTAAGTACCAGTGTTATAAAACCATTTCCTTTCCTACCCCCTGGGGCGCAGTGAGGGAGGAGGGATTTATCATTTCTACAAACAGCACAAAGTGTAGCTGGAAAGGCGGGTGGCAGAGGTTTCCACATGTGCTGGGCCTCTCCTCGGGTCTCCTTAGAGGCGGCAGAGGCCTGTGGAACCTGCTGCCATTGAGGGACCTTGGACACCATCTCCCCAAGCTTTTTTTTTTTAACTCAAAAAAAGTTACATAAATAAAAATTATGTTTAAGATATACTTTAGCAACCCTCAGGGAACATTGACTAACAGTACAGAGCACTGCTCTTAGGGCCAGCATGGTGGTGACCTGCTTCCCTTTGGACAAGGGCCACAGGGCTCCGGGAGTGCCTGGCTGTGCTGTCCTGGAATTCTGGAAAAATCCTCAAATGCCAAAGGGCAGTGCTCGCGCACACGCTCACCCGAGGGGCTCCTTTCTGTGGCTCAGATCAGCCCTGCAAAGCCAGGCTCCCTCGGTTTGTCAGGCGCGTGGAGGAAGGCTGAGGGGCCTCACGCCAGACGCCAAGCTTCTGCTCCCAGGGAGCCCTGGGTGAACAGTGCAAGGTGGTGAGTCTGGCCAGCTCTCGCACTCCATGTGGTGATGGAGTCTAGCTGGTACTGAGCACACGGTGATTAGAGAGGGGATAGTGGCTGACCACATGGGCTGGTCTGTAAGGCGGACAGCCAAACACAAGAAGCTGCCTTCCCTTGGCCCTTGCTGGGAGGGAGCCACACACACAGACCCACAGTCACATCCCTTATTCCCCCAGGCGTCCACGGAGTCCGCGGCTGGCATCTGTTGGGTGTGTGGTCAGAGGACTTCATAGGGCGACCATGGTAGAGACCACCAGGAAGGGACGGGGCCTCAGAGAGGCCATGAGAGAGGTGGTCACTCCCGGGAGCTGGGGGGCTCCAGCCCCCCTCGCAGGCTCACCCCAGGCTCTCGCAGGCTCTTCACTACCCTGGGCACAACCCACCTGCCACACCATGCCCCCGCATGTGAGACCATAAAGCCTCGGGGGCGGCCGGGCCAGGCAGGGCGCGGCCTGGTGGTGGCCTGTGCCCGTGGGGGCTGGGCTGGCCCAGCTGTGCCTTTCCTGTGGTGGAGCGGTTGTGGCCAGGTGCAGAGGATGCATTGACTGTTTAAAATCTACCAGATACATAGTGGGTGCTCAACAGCCTCTCCTCTCAAACTACAAGTTCAGAATGTCCAGAATCACTGAGTGCTTGCTGGGAATGTCATTTCTCATGAACATTAAATTTTTTAATTTAAGGAAATCTTTTCCTGCTCAGGACCATCATATGCACAGCCGCCTAGGGTCCAGGAGTCTCGGGATCTAAAACAAAATAGATATGGTGGGGACAACAGGTAGTCACAGTTTCGAGATGGGCTCAGGGAGGTGGTGGAGACAGCAGGCAGTCACAACCTCCCTCTGGTGTTGCTGGTGTCCTGCAGAGATGGGGCACAGGGCTTGTGGGCTTGGACAGGGAAGGTGCTACACAGCAGGCAGGCCATCCTAACACCTTGCCATTTGTTGTAGCTCATTTGCTCCTGGGCAGTTATTAGGTGACATTCCCAGGTCTCCTGAGCTGCAGAGCACAGCTGACCAATGCCGTCTCTCTCCCTCTGCCTGCCTGCTCCTCCCTGCTTTGGCTAAGGACAGCACCAGAGTTAGAAGCAGCTTCCAGGAGGAAGGAGAGATGCTGCCTCTGAACGCTCCCTGCAGAAGGAAGGGTGATGGCTTGGGACGGACAGAGGAAGGGTGACAGCTCAGGACACCGTGTCTCAGCAGCACCCATCAGCAGAAGGTGTTTAAAGACCAGACACATGAATCCTAGCATTCACACACACATTTATTTCATCGAATGCTGAGTGGTCAGATAAAGAATCTGGAGGTATGCTGCATCCTTTAACAGCACTTCAGGTTAGAATACAAGAAGGAGCAGGGGAGCGTGGCCCTGCCAGCACCCATTTCTGCCTCTCCAGAAGTGAGCTCTGTTTGTATTGCGATGGCTCAGCTTCATTTCAGATTCCTGAGAGCAGGCGCCCTCCTCACCAGACAGACCCCCTCCCCAGCCTCTCCTGGCGAACTTAATTGAATGTCCTGATGGGTAGGAAGAGGGCTAATGGCATCACGCGGCCTCACAATATCTTGGATTACAGACGGCAGCCAGCAGAGCCGCAGCCTGGCGAGGAGGCCAGCACCGTGGGAACAGGCGGCGGACAATGAGAGTGTGCAGGGAGGCCACCTTAGGGAGAAACCGCATCTCACAGCACGCCGGGAAAGTGAGAAATAGGAGCAGATGCTGCGGACCAAGCAACAGATGCCTTCTGGCCAGGCTGGCCAGCCAACCAGAGCGCGGGCCGCCAAGCCAGAGCACTTCCTCCGCCCCCGCCCTTTGTCGCCGGGAGGCGGCAGATACAGATATTGCAGAGGAATTAGAAGCAGCAGATGGCAGCAGCAGGGTCTGCCGAGGTCAGGGCTAGGTGTGGCAAACACTTGGCGCGTCAATCACCCCCTCTGGGGCCGAGCCCAGGCCTCTGGCACGGCGCTGGCCGGCCATGTTGGCCACCTCTCCTGCAGCCCCCTCCCAGGAAGATGCTACGGCCGCCTGCGCTCCCTTTCAGTGGCTGCCCCCACCAAGCAGCTTTTAGCTGTCTCATCCGATTTAGCAGAGTTTAAAGAGAATATATGCTGAATATTTTGTTAATTCAATTTGCGTTTAAATAATTGATGTTGGCCAATGCTAAACGTGAAATTCTAAAAGCCTCGCATGTTGGGTTTGATCTGTTATTTATCATCTATCATGCAGAGTCAGTTGTTCTCATCCTAAGACACACACTCTCTCTCTTCAGTATGAGCTCAGATGCTCTTTGCACCCCTACCTTCCAGCTGTTGCACGCAGCTCCAGCTGAGAGAGTCCATGCTTAAGTGTCCAGACAGAAATTCTGGTAATTGCAAGACCCCTACCAGAGGTCAGTGGACCAAGCAGAGGGCCTAGTTCTTCACGACCTTCAAGGAATGGAAATTCCACGGTGGTGTCTTTCTTAGGGGTGGTGGTGTCTTTCTTATTTCATTAAAAGGGGCAGAGTCTGCAGTCTCCTTGTGTCTGCATGTGTCTGGGGCTGGTTGGGCATGGTGGTGTTGTGTGTGCCCATACCAGTACCTTTATATATGTGTACACTGACTTGTTTTGTGTGTGTGTGTGTTTATGAACATGCACAGACCTCCTGCCAAAAGGAACCTTATGACAAATAGTCCCGCATGTTTTAACTGTTGTCAGGAGTGAGTTCAGAGATGCCCCAAGGGCCATCGCAAAGAGGGATTCCTCCTGGAGCTTCTGTTCTGCACGAGGCTGCGGCTCCTCCGTGGCTTCCAGGCAGTGCTGCAGCCCTCTGGAGCTTGAGGTCTTTGACCTTAAAGGAGGAGCTTCTTTCCTTGAGGTGGAAGAAAATCTAGACGTGATCTTGATACTTACAAATGAAGTTTATTGTTTGTTCCAATTCAAAAATAACAGCTGCTCATGCTGGAAAACCTAGAAGCAGAGATGAACAGAAAGGAGAACCTTTGCTCTCTGCCCGTGGCTGCGGGCCCTTCTGGTTCTTCCTACTTGTGCTGAGCTCCATGTTTGCAGCTCAGAGGGTTATCAATTGTACATCACACATCACTTTCTTTCTGGATTTTCTTGCTTTAGATTGTGTGTGCATTTCTCTGCCTCTGAGCATTGTCTCATCTATGCCACTTTCTGTTGATTTGATATTTTTAAAATATTTAGTTGAACATTTGAGATAGTAGAGCACTTTTACAGACAATGCTATGGTGAATTTATTCTGAAACTATATTTTTTTCAAGGGCTGAATTTATGTCCTCTGGCTAACTTTCCGGTACAGCAGTGGGATAGATGTAGGAATGTGAAGGGCTAGTTCCTGTTTCTCCTGCTCAGAAAGGCAACACACATTTGTTACAGTAAGGGAAGGAAAGATGTCGTAGAGGGCTGAACAAAGAAAAAGTCAACGCACGAAGTACAACCTCCAAGCCTCCTCCTTGTCTCCTTGTATTAACACTGTGTAAATTGTTACCAAAATTGGGTTGTTTAGTTTGTGATCAGCTTTTAAAGAAATTGTGGGAAAACCCCACAAATAAAAACCCCGACCCCAGCAGCTTTCCTGTGTGAAGACAGGCTTGTGGTCCAGGTTCTATCTCGGTGCCAATAACAGCCAGTTAGCTTGCCGTGTCGAGAACATCTCCCTGCCATTAGATTTTCTGTACAGCACGATCTATTAATGTCTGTTTATTATTACTAAATAAAGCTTTGATGAATGTCCTGGTATAAAATTTGTTTTGTAAACTTGTAGTCACATCTTTAAAATGAATTTAGGGAAGCAGAATTACTGGTTAAAACAACAACCAACATGAACCAAGTTTCTTTTAAACCATGTTTACTATGGTGCTGGGAATGGAGCCCGGGCCTCACACATACAAGTGTCTTCCACTGAGCAACACCCCCAGCCCTCAAGGTTCTTGGGTATGGGCCACATTATTCTCCATCCAACACACGGGTGCTTCTCTCAGCAGTGCATGACAATGTGTATTCCCTACATCGTTGCTGATGCTAAGCACACACACTTGCAGTTTTTGCAAACTGGATACCATCCATCGGTTAGCATCAGTTTGTATTTTCAACTGTGTGTGAGGTTGGGCCATGGATACATGGTCGTTACTCTGGTGATTTCCTCTTCTGGAATGACAGTTCTAGGGCCTCCTTAGGACCCTTGACACCTGGTGACCAGGAGCTAAGCTGTGACTCCAGGAACAAGCTTTAAGGGACACCTGTGACTCCAGGAACAAGCTTTAAGGGACTGCATCTCCAGTGTTGGAACTGATGTGTGCTGCCCCTCCGTGCCATGCCACCCAAGCTCAGGGATTCTCTGCACTTTGGCCCTAGACAAGGAACGTGACAGCAGGTGGACGCCGGGGACCATCTGGAGTAGGGCTTCTCCGCTGTGGATTCACCCTCAAAACTGGTGATGTTGAGCCGGGCGTGGTGGCACACGCTTGTAATCCCAGCATTCGGGAGGCCGAGACCAGAGGATACGGGTTCGAGGCCAGCCTCAGCTACCTAGTGAGGCACTCCGCAACTTAGTGAGACCCGGTTTCAAAATAAAGAATAAAAAATAGGCCTGGGGGTGTAGCCCGGAGGTAAAATGCCCCTGAGTTCAATCCCCAGTACTGCAAACAAACAAACAAACAAACAAACAAAACAACAACAAAAAAAACTGGTGGTGTTGGATGTCCATGAGCTCGTTGGTAAGCAGTTTCTTGCACTGGCTCGCCCAAGTGCCTGTGTCTCTCTAAAGATTAAGCTCTTTAGTCTAGAGGGGAAAAGAGGCAGCTAAGTTACTTTGAGATGAGGTTATCGTTGAGATGAGTTAGCTGCCGGATCTCATAACCCCGCAGAGGCAGCAGCCTCCAGGAAGCGCCACGCACAGCCCTCTTGAACCTGGAGGACAGTGTGTTGTGCGGGACTGCTCCACGTGTGATTGCTCATTAGCCATGAGCATGGGGTGTGCTGTTGGTGCAGAGCCTGCGTCCTTTTAGCCGAGCCCCTCTGTGGGGCATTCGTGCTTGTTCTGTACTTAGCTATAGTGAACACATACTTCATGGCTGAGCTCTCTGTGCTTCTCCTTTCTTTGACGCAGTCCTTTCTGAGATCTAGCATGTCTTTGCAGTAGAGCCTGCATTCCACACCTCCTTCTCATCAGTTTCTCCACTGTAATTCTGCATTCCCACAGAATGCATAAAACACGTCCAGACCCCTGAGCTGCTTACACTGCAGCTCAGAAGACAGCCAAGGTCTGGACTGATCCTGCCATCTGAGTGGACCCATACCAACCTGCTTTCTGTCCATCCTCCACTTTCTTGGGAGGGTGCACAGCATGCAGACCTTACTCTGGTCTCCTTCAGTTGTTTATTGCCCATGGCTGGCGGGTTCACCCGCTCGTGCACCACTTGTGCACCTGCCCTACCAAGCACCCATGGTCCTGCTGGGTGTCCTTGAGATAGAGGGCAGGGGTAGGGGGCAGGCAGGGTTGTGGCTTCAGATCAGAGTGGACAAGAGTGCAGAACTTGTGTTTCCTTAGAGCCATCCAGCGTCCATCCCTTCTGCTCTCCCCACTGCTGACTGCCTCCAATCTTGGAGCCTGCAGCCTCCTAGTGCTGCTTCTGAGCTGCCCACATCACTAGTTTTATCCTGAAGGTGGGAGTGGGTTGCTACCCACTGAATGAGGGACGCTCTCCAGTGTGGTTTTGAGGGCCGTGAGAAACTTTCTGATGGCAAAATGATGATTTTCCCAAGGTTGTCAACCACAAAGTGGAGGACGGCTGCAGGTTGGTTATCTATGAAAAGCATCAGTCTTTGTTTCTCTGCACCCAATAGGAAGCCTCTTTGTTTTAATTTTCCTGTCAAGGAGCCAATTAATTCAGACTTCCCCATGCATGGGCCCAGATGTCCAGGACGGGTCTCTACCAAACCTGGCTATCTGAATGGGAAATTAACCAGCACATTAGGGGAAACTCCCACTCAGCCCAGGCCCTTTCTTTCCGGCCTGATGGTGATTTCGTACCTTTCATGTCAAGAGACTCCAGAGCTTGCACCTATTTAAGGAATTTTTCAATTAACATTTCTTTCGCTCAAGAGAGACCAGGGCCTTTGGTTCTCCACAAAAGGCTGGCTTTACTTTTCCTATAACAAATGTGTTCAGCTCAGTCTCTCCAAGCTGAAGGCCTATTATTTGGCATTGATGATTTAGTCTAATGCCCCCCCTCCCCCTAATCAATAGCTGATCAGAGCGCAGCAGGGAAGTCTCTGCTTTCAGCTGCTGCTCTCACACTGAGATGGTCTCCTTTGAGTAGAAATACGCCTGGGTTGAATTCTAAATCCATCTAATTGGCGGCGTTAAAAAAAAAAAAACAAAACAGAATAGAAAAGATATGTAAAGGAAGCACACTGAAACCTGGATGAATTCCGACGGACGGGACCCGTCTTATCCTGCAGTCTTGTGTTTGCTTCCAAATGCACATTTTTATTGCCACGATTTTCCTGAATGTTTTATTTCTCTATTGCCTGTTTGAATGGAGCTGTCATTCATGTCCATAAAAGCCCATCATTTCAAGCCTTTCACAGATTGCAAGCTATCCTGTCGGAGTCTAGAAAAACCTTCCAGTAAAGGCTTAAGGGTAGCAGTATCTGCCTGACAGGGAACTTTTAGTGGATAATCTACTGATTTGGTGGAAAGTTCAGGCCCTTCACTTTAAGGCATCTCTAATAACTAGGTGCTGTGGAAGGGTCTTTGGTCAGTACCAGCAGTGCAGCCAGGGCACAACGTGGAAGGTCTATGTCCTGCTGGAGGAGTCAGAGCTGCCGGGCATGCCTCCCTCAGAGAGCAGGCAGTGGAGGGTGCCTTCAGCTGACACCAGCCGCTGAGCCTGCAGCAGAGAGGGTGTTGCGGCCAGCAAGCTTCCCTGTGGGGGAGGAGCACACTGATGCCAATAGAGGTTTCTTCACATTCTTGCTTAGGCCTTAAAACACCAAAAAGCCGAGTGGACCTGTGAAAGCCTACCACGCAGGGAGCTTTTTGCCTTGGGAAGCCTGGTGGTCTCGTGGTCTGTCGTCACCAGGTGGTTACGTCTGCCTCTGAAGTCAATGCGTTGCACTTTAGTCTGTTGAAAGAGACCTGTGTTTAAGTGACCTTGGCTTCCATTCCCATGAAGGTGAACTCATCAGCCGATTCTTATCCACATTCAGTTCCTGAGTGCCCAGTGCTGTGGCACCGAGGTGTTCTTGTAAAGCTGCTATTTCTGCATGACACAGTAGAAATGAGGGCAAAGGATATTCCCTTCAACCAAGGAAAGTCCACAGAAAATCCAAAGTTGTTCATGAGTAAGGCCTTTAGCCTTCATGCTCCGCAGTGTCCAGAGAGGTTTGTGGTTCCCTTGTCTCATACCAGACCCAGGACTGTTGCCTGGGCATTTTGCATTTGCAAGTACCTCACATACAACTACTTAAGTCAGAGCTCACGCAGCCTGTGAGAGGGTCCTGCTGGAGCAGATCCCTTCCACACACTGAGGAAGGGGCCTCGAGGAGGGGGTCAAAGACCAAGTCCCAGGTGCACCTGGCAGACTGGGCTGCATCCAGGCCCGGCCCCACCTGGGCCTGGCTCATGTCCCACATGCTGCCCTCTCTCCAGGATGGGCCGAGTCTCTGAGTACCACTGACCCCCTGCCCATTCCTCTTGTCAGCTGTCTGAAGCCCAGTGTCCCCATGCACAGAAGAATGTTGCTGGGATTGGGCCTAGCACAGCAGCATTGCAGAGGAGAGCAGGGCGGTGACGTGGAATCTGCAGTCACCGCGGTGCTGAGGGACGAGCACCACAGAGGAGGAGCTGGCTTCAGAGGCAGAGGGAGGTGACTCCTGTCCAGGGTTGAAAGACCTCAGGACATGTCCCCTGGTCTAAACCTCCATGCTTTTCAACCCCACGGCAAATCCAGGGCTTCCAAGTCCAGTTGGAGCTGAAGATGCCACCAGAAGAAACTGATTCGAGGCATAAAAATCACCGAAACCTGCTCTTGCCCTCACTGTTCTTCATGTGCACAGAAGAGAAGCTCACAAAGGGCGACCAGGTCCACAGCCACGTCGTGGTCTTAGGCTGCAGGGCTGAAGGGACTGTGGTCTTCCTGGTCCACCATCCTTGGCATGATGGATGACTACCTGAGTGAAACATTTTCCTGATGGGAAGAAAGCCAGAGAGAAGTGAGTGGCATGATCATTTTTATTTTTTAATTCCTGAGAACCTATTGCTTGCCAGAGGTGCCAACAGGCAGCTGACTGGCCGAGTGGAATTTGGTGTCTGTCATTTTTCCCTGACCACACAGCGTGGGGCACATGGAGGCTGGGCATTTGGCCTCAATAAAAGGGGAAAGAAGTAAGACTGCAGCAACAAAGGCAAGTGGACAGAGGCAAGGGGCAGACGGGAGGTCTCGATGGCTTAGACTTACTATCATTTGTTTTCTTTTCTTTTTTTTTTGCGGTACTGGGGATTGAACTCAGGGGTGTTCTACCTCCGAGCTATACCCCCAGCCCTACTTTTTATTCTTTATTTTGAAACCGAGTCTCGCTAAGTTGCAGAGTGCCTCACTAGGTAGCTGAGGCTGGCCTCGAACCTGGATCCTCCGGGCTCAGCCTCCCGAATGCTGGGATTACAAGTGTGCGCCACCACACCTGGCCTATCATTTGTTTTCTACATCAAGTCTTGGGAATTTTTTGCCAAGACAAATTGATCCTTTTTCTATCTGCACCCTTCAGGAATGAGTTCTGCCATCCACTACAGAGGAGACATTTCTGTTGAAGCCCATGAGTGACGGCCAGCCAGGGATCCAAGTCTCTAGTTCTGCTGGTCGCATCCCTGGGTCTGTGAGTAGGAGAGAGTCAGCCCAGGGAGAGGGATTCAGCTGGGACTAAAATGGTCCCAGGAAAATAGCTGGGTTTCCACATGCACCAGAATCCGGGAGGTTGGAGGATCTGCAAGAGTGATAAAGAAGACAGAGGAAGATACAATCATGTGGCATCCACATGCAACACTTTGCTGTTCTCAAAAGACAAAGATACGATCATGTGACATCCACATGGAACACTTTGCTGTTATCAAGATTTTGCTAATGTTCTTATATCCCAAACTTGACTGTCTCACCCTGACAGACTGACTCCCTCACCCCTGCTGTTGAGCCAGCACCATCTCTCCTCATGGAAATACTCACCCTGCAGGTCAGAACGCACAGTCCATGTGAAAACACGAATGCCTTACTATAGACAGATGGACTCTTCCAGGCAATATCTGCTTTCTCAGCCTATTTGTTGAGGGCAGGGCTGTGAGGCTCCCGGAAGGTCCCAGGCCCTTCCTCGACTGTGCTCACCAGCAAGCAGGCCACGTGTGGGGCTTCAGCAGTTCTGGAGAAGGTGGGTGTGGGTAGTTGGCTACCCACATGTGTGTCATCTGTGTGGAGAGCTGTGGGGTCCCTGTGGCCCACACGGCAGGTGCAGGCTGAGTCTGGAGTGGAGATACGGATCTTGGCACTAGAGCACCCTGCTTTCCAGGATCAGGCTGCGGGCGCACAGGCACACTCACTTGCAGGCTGGCCAGCACAAAGCCAGGAGCTCAGTGCTGCCCTGGGTCATTGTTCTCTGCGGAGACCACCAGCTGCAGAGCTCCGGTTAAGGTCCCCAGCCCCCGTGATGGGCACTCCCATCAGATGTCACCGAGCCAGTGTCAGGTGGCCCACCGCTGGCTCCTGTTGCTTCTGGGCGCTGTCCTCCCCAAGGCCATGCAGCCGCTCTGTCCCAGGGGTGAGGTTGTTGGGCTGGTGCCTGCCCAGGGGCAGAAGCCAGGAGGCCCCTCTGGCCTGGGTTGCTTCAGCATATCTTCTTACCAGGATGGATTTGCTCTTCATTGTCATGATCTTCATGACAGGGGCCTCTGGCTCTCAGGTTCCAGGAGCTTCCAGAACAAGCAGAGTAGGAGGAGCTGGCCCGTGTTGTAAAGTCTCTGGCACACCAGGTATTTGGTTCCAGATAGAATTCACCGGAAAGCTGGAGTACAGTTGGCCAATTCCTCACCAGCCCCTTTGCATCCTCTAAGCACATTCCGCCCTGACGACCAAGGCTGTGTGTATCACGGTGGAGCTGAGAAACACCAGGTGGGGTGTGAGGCATAGCACTGGAGCCCACATGCCCAGACAGCGGGCTGAGCAACCCAGGGACCCGCCGGCCCGAGGTGCCCTGCTCTTTTGTCTTTCCCAGTTCCCAGAGGTGGGAATCCTGGAAAGCCGAGAGGTCCCAATTTCACAGGCCTTTGGGAACTCTCAGCAGTGAGTGCCGCGGCCCTGGAGTTCAGAGCTCCCATCCCTGCCTCTGACTTCTCCATATCTAGGGTAAAGTGGCAGGCCAGGGATCCAGGCTGCGGGGAGCCTGCTTCAGAGGGAGTCTGAGGAAGTGCATGTACAATGAACTACCTCCAAAGCTTCACAATGCACCTACGTTCACCTGTGGAACCTCATTCAGACTCAGTGTATTTCAGCGAGGATCCACAACTTGCATTGCAGGTGTGTGCGGTGGTTTGGATAAGTGTCCTCCAAGACCCTGTTGACTGCTTGGTCACTATCAGGAGCTGGTGAAGCAAGGAGGAGAAGGGGCCTCATAGGAGGAAGCTGGGGCCCCACCCCTTCCTCTCTATGCTTCCTGGTCACCAAGAGGTGAGTGGCTCCATTACACACACATTCCCACCATGGTGTTCTGCCTCCTCACAAGCTCAAAAATAATGGGGCCAATGGGCCACAAGCCGAAACCCTTGAGACCATAAGCCAAGGCAAAGGAAAACCAAACAAAACCTAAAACATCTTTCCTTCTTTTACGTTTATTATCTCAGGTATTTTGGCAGCATTGAAAAGTCAACACATTACGTATATAGAGGGCAATTGCTGAAAGACATAGATATTCATATCCATACACTTTGGAAGGCCAAGAAGACCTCCCTGGTACCAGGAGAAAGAGCAATAGATCCTGACAGCTCTGGAGTGGGGCGTCTCACTGCAGGGACCTACGCAACTCTGTAGTGGGATGTCTTACTGCATGGAGAAGTGGACAGACAGGACCTTCACAGCTCCGGACCCACCATGTCTAGGGGCTCTTTGATGCTGAGGGACATAGATCTGGGAACATGGTCAGCTTTCATCATGAGTTCCCTGTTACTTGCAGGGTTTTGGGTTTGCGTATCAAAGTAAACACCAATATTCTTCCACAGCTGTATTCTTCCTAGTCCTTAAATGTATGACATCGTTAATCATGAAAGTTGTCATGTTAGAAGAAAACAAGAATGTAGGCTGAGACAGGAGGATCGCAGGTCCAAGATCATTGCAGGGCAATTTAGACTGTTTTAAAATAAAAAATGGAAAATGCTGGGGTTGTAGCTCCATGGTAGAATGCCCCCTGGGTTCAATCCCCAGTGCCACACACAAAAAGAAAAGGAAGCAAGAACTTCTGCCAGGAAGAGGTGGTGTTTGGGGTATGAGCCCAGTGCCTGCTGCAGTTAGTTCAAGACCCCCATGCCCCAGCCTCTGGGCGCTCAGCGGGGGGGGGGGGAGCAGCTCAGCAGCCTCTGTGGGGCTCACAGAGGGAGAGGCCATGGGGCAGCAGCTTCGTTCCAGCTTGCAGGGGACCAGTTTCTCTCTACGCTTGTCTGCTGGTTTCTGGCCCTTCTTTGGACCTCCTCTCCTCTTTTCCTTCGTCTTTGCATAATAATGTCCTTATCTTTCAGCCTGTGTGGGCATCTTGCTTTCCTCCTCTCCTCGGAAATTTGTTCTTCCTGTTTTTCTGAAATCAGTGTCACCAGCTACTTTCCATTCTTCCTCTGTCCCACACACTTGGCTCCCTAGTCCTCGCCTGTGTGGCATGTGTGTGCCCTCACATGTGTGCACGTGTGTGCACATGTGTACATTTCCCCAGTACTGTTCATTTTCTGAGGGATTAACTTTAGCCAGGTACCCTCCCTCCCCAGGGCCCCTGCTGCAGGAGCCAGTGCTCCCCGAGGAGATGGAGGCAGTGCAGTGCTGGCAGCGGCTCCCTGCGAGGCAGCACCGGCATTGCTCTGTCCTGCCCTGGAAGCTACTGAGCTGGCATCTCCTTGCCCTTCTCGACAGCCTGTCAGTCACCACCCTGTGGGAACAAAGACACAGTGGAACCGTGGGCTCACAGCTTGCATGTCCAGGGCCGACCCCACCTGGCACCCGCAGGCAGACGCTGGACCGCTGGCCCTGAGCTTGATGTGAGGTTTGAAACAGCCCCAGTGAGTGCCAAGAGCCAAGCAGATGGTGGCCTTCGTCCTGCAGGGCTCCTCCTGTGGGATGGCTGAACCCACCGCAACTCCAGCGCTGGGCAAGAGCTATGGGGTACAGAGAGGCAACGGAGTGATGTTTATGGACATCAGAGGAATTGCAGAGGAAAACCTGTTGGGCATCCTGCTTCCTCTCCCTCACCCGCAGATTATACTATACACAAATAAAAGTGATGCCCAATGTTATTGAATAATTATAATAAATATAAAACAAGACACATGACAATTATATAAAATCTGCAAATAAAGTATTTCAAAAGGAAAATGGAGATGCGTGCTGAAGAAGAGCTGCAGAAAAGCTGTTGGGTTCCTCCTGTCTTCTCGTGCCTCCTGAGGGGTCCAGGATGCCTTCCTCTGCTATTCCATGTTTTCCTCTGTCCACTAAAAATTGCCGTTAAAATTTTTAAAGAAGCTCTATGTTGTAAAAGTCTGCTTGCTTAAGGCAAATTAAAGGGGCTTATTTTGAACAGAGAAAAGGCAGCTGACTTTCCTAGTTTGCCCCGGACTAAGGCTTTTCTCTAGGATACAGGGCTTTCAGAGCTAAACCCAGGGGCATTCTGGGCAAGCCAGGATGGCATGACCTCAGATTAGGGTCAAACATGGATAGGAAATAGTAGGCAGGATGCCCTGTAGAATCAGGGGCATTGGCAATGGCCCCTCTTCTCCTGGCCTCTCAGAGAAAGTGCTCTTCCTAAGTCGATAGGTCCCCTTCTGGGATTTTCTAGAAAAACGTAAGTTGAACACCATTAGATGAAAGCCAATGGAAACTGAAGTATCGGTGTCTGTGGCATATTGTGTGTGGATAGGAGGAAGATAAAGATAAAGGCTTAGAGCTGTGTCTCAAACAACCTCCCGCCCATTACTGGACACAGCGGGTCTTTCTCTCAAGAATTTAACAAACTGGACTTAAGTCCATTTCTGTTCTCATTCACACTGCCTCTGGGCTGTGGGTGTTATCTCGGAACGCACTCCCTTTCCAAGCCCTTTGCTTGGCACGCCAACAGAGAACACGAGGTTGCCCACATCTGCACACAGGAGGTTCTTGGCAGGTCATAATAATATTGCAAAAGGTGTGTGGGTGCCAGGAACAGGGATGGCATAGCAGGAAGACTGCAGCAAGTATAGGCTCGTTCAGGATTTAGAGAGCAGGTTTAGGAAATACGTGAGATTCTGGTTCTCAAGATCACCTTGGAACTGGGCACTGGCTGGTGTGGGCCGGCTCCTTACTGGTGGCATGCAGGGCCATGGACACCACACAGGTGGTCAGCAGCTGGACAAGGGTGGTGTGTCTGACTAACCCAGGCCAGTGCAGAGAGAAGCCAGAGGCAGCTATCGTGACCACTGGCCGAGGCTGGCCCTCCAGCCAGGGTCCCTTCCTGAGTCCACGGGCATGGAGGTTGTGCTGTAGCTTTGGGTAGGGTGAAGAGGGGCTTGATTTTCTGGTTAAAAATGTGTCTGGTTGAGAGAAGTGTGACCTAGATGCTTCTTTTGTAAAAACACAACAAAAGCCTGACTTTAAAAAGTGCATATTTACAAAGTAATGCGTTTAGTGAGTTCACAAAGCTGCAGGTGAGACACGCTGGATGTTGGCTAAATCCTCAGTGGGGGTGGGGCAGAGGAGAGCTGCAGTGTCCCCAGGCAGACCAGCCGAGTCCTCTGCACTCTGCCTCGATGCCTGGCAGGAAGATGGCTGGCTGAGACGCTCCCAGCAGTTTCGAAGGCCGGCTCCACGTCAGGCCGCCATCGCCGCCATCGGCAGAACTGGGAGTAACTTCCCTTTGCTCCCTCCATGCTGCCCCCAGTGAGCCCATCCCAGTGATGTTCCTGTGGTGTGACAGGCTCCTCGGGCTCCAGGGCAGCGGCAGAGTCGGCGGCCTTGGGTGTGTGCACCTGGAGAGGACGCCACAGGGCCAGTCGGCCAGACACGTCCCGCCCAGCACCTGCCTGGGGCCTTCAGAGGCCCTTGTGCTGCAGCGAATGAGGGCCTCACTTGCCGCTCAGAGCGTGTCATGTGGCCTCCAGGTTTGGAAATCACTGGTCTACAGGCCCGGGACTTCCCTCTCGAGTCACAGCCTGCCGTGTCTACCTGGTGAGCAGATGGGACTTGTGCTGGCCCTGCAGGCCACGGGCTCAGGCTGCGACAGGCCAGGCTAGAAAGTGAATTCCTGAGTCATGTACATCCTGCCTCAAGCTCGGCAGGAATTTGGGGCCTCCGGCTAGGACCTGGGATACAGGGTGGGGTGAAGTGGGGCATGCAGGTCTGGGGCTTGTGTGGCCCCATCGCCACCGGCCTGGGCGGAGTGGTGGGTGAGGGGTGTGGTGACCTGGGCTGGCAGGTAGCGTCTTGCCTGCTCGTGTGGCCACCATGACTACCTGTACTCTGGGGTCTCTCCTCCCGCTAGAATCACCGTGAGCACAGAGGCCCTACAGAAGGGGGTGCTGGGAGGGAGGCGCTGACCAGGGCTCAAGGCCAGTGGAGGAAAAGCTATCCTTACTGCGGCCTGCGCAGCACCACCAGGCCAGGAGAAGCTCCGAGAGTGACCACGCCGGTTACCTGGAGCTGTGGGTCAGCAGCCCAGCTGCCTGCAGCTGTCGGGCCCTCCCTTCATGGCAGCACTAAGGTGCCACTAAGGACTGCTTTGGAAGAGAGACAGGCACATTGATGTTGGGTAACCAGAATGCGCTTCTAGCCAGAAGTTCATTGTTCCTTCTATTTTAAAAGAACTTAAAACCTTTCTGCATGGACCCCAGGCTTACCTGTGGTTTCTGTGTGGAGATGTTTCACCGAGGGTGACCTGGTCAAGTCAGAAGCATGGTTGTTGTGTTGTCCTGGTCCTGGCGGCCATCTTGAGCACCCATGATGTGCTGACGCCACCTGGGCGAGGCTGGCCTGGAGGCCCAGGAGTTGCACTCTACAGCCCTGAGCAGGACAGAGGCACAGGAGGCGCCACCTGGCCCCTTCCTCCTGACTTGCTCCCTCATCTCTTCTGTCCTGTCGCATCCCTTCTAGGTTCTCCTCTCCTTTCCTCCTCTTTCTCCTGCCTGAAGATTTCTTTTTAAAAGCAAGTTTGGTCTTTATCTTAGTAATTGTGCCATTAATAACAATACTCTTCTGAAGTGAATGTTGAGGCAATTCTGGGGGCAGGTGCCCCAGCGGGGTCTCATCTCTGTTTCTTGCCCCACTCACTAAACTCCCACTAGAGTTCTCTTGGTGAACCCAGAGACAGCCTGGGCCAAACCAGACCAGATCAGGAAGAGACACCACTCCGAAGCCCCTGGCTGAGTGGCGGGGGCATACGTGCTGTGGGTGGACCCCAGGGGCCTCTCTGGGCATGGGGTGGGTGGTGAGGAGGAAGCCCCACAGGGCAGCACTGCAGTGGAGGAGGGCAGGGAGCAGGTGGCCAGGGTCCTCTGCATGGAGGGCTGGTGGCTGTTTGTAGGCAAACAGCCCTGGCACCTGTACAAGCCCAAGCACAGCTTCATTAAACACGGCTTCTGCTTCAGATCATTAATTTGTTTTAATTAGGTGTCCACCGGTCTGAAGGACTGAGAGGTTCTAAGCGGATGGAATGCAGGCCGGGCTGTGGCCCACAGCTGGGCTTGGCTGGGGGCGGGGAGGGGCTGCAGACAGAGAGGCGAGGCCTGGTGGGCGGGGGGCTTCCCTGGAGGGCTGAGGGCGGTGCCCACTGCAGGCTGCCCTCCTCTGCTGACAACAGCACAGACTGCCTGGGGGGGGGGTTGGCTGGCAGGGGTCCCAGCCCCTCATTAATCCTGAGCAACATTCCCCATCACAGACGCCATTGCCTAATGAGCCCCATGGATTCCTACTTCCCTGAGATGAGTTTCTTCTTCACCATGGAACAGGAGGGTGGGGACTGGAAAAGGGACATGTAGATTGTACCTGGCAAGATGCCAGAGGAAAGCGCAAGGGGCACAGCGCCACCCTCATCCTCAGAGGGGCCTTTCCTGTCTGTGGAGAGGAGAGCCAGGGGAAGGAAGAGGATTTAGGGTGAGAAGCACGTCGGCTCAGAGAACTTCAGTTTCCAGGGCCTCACCAACTTCAGTGCCACTGTTCCCAGCGCGCTGCGTTTCCTCTGTGTGCTGTAGCAACACTGACTGCCTTTCCATCCCTGGCGGTTAGGGACACATCCTCTGGCTGTATGCTGCTCTAGCTGTCTCTCTCCTGAGATACTAGATGTGATCTGGAGAGCTGCAGGGCTCCTTGTCGACCTCCATGTGGACTTGCCACCTAGAACTTCACTGTTCTGTCTCAACTACACTCCCTCCCCTGTGGGGTCTTTTATTTCTGAAAGGTTCGAAAGCACAAAATGTGTCTGGGACTTTCGGCCAGGCATCTCAAGACTTGGCAGAGCTTCTGTGGCGACATTCCCTGGCCTCACAGCTCGGCCTCAGGCCCCTCCAGAGCTGGCTGGCCTGGGATGGGTACCTGGGCCCCGGAGGCAAAACCCCGTAGGCATTTTAAGTCACTCCAGGGGATTCCCTTGTGCAGCTGTGGTAGGAGCCTCCAGTAGAGCCAGCATCCTCTGGTCTCAGGGCCAGATTTGGGGACCCATTACAGTTTCTGATTCAGGAGATTTGGGCCAAGGCTTGAGAATCTGTGGTTCTACCTGGTTTTCCGATCTAAGCCCTCATATTGAGAATTGCTGGGGAGGGTCTTGGGGCCCTTCACAGGAGCTAGCACACATGGCCCCATTTGCCACCTCTGGCCAGCATCTCTCAGTTGATAACTTTCCTGCAACCTAAGGAAAATGCTAATAAACTAGAAGTGGAAACTGTTAGCCATGGTTTGAAGCCATGGTGGCTGGTGTCGGTACTAATGCACCACCGGGCTGTTCACCCTCATTCCTCAGCCACGTCCCCTCCCTCCCTTCCCCATGGGACCCTGTGTGACAGTGTGGATCTGGAATGGCCTCCCAAAGCCCATGTGTTGAAAGCACGGTCCCCAATCCACCAAGGTGCAGAGGTGCAGCTTGGGCAGCAACTGGACCGCGAGGGCACTAACGTCATCTGCAGATGAAGCCAGCGGATGGATTAATGGTGTGAATGTGGTGCTAAGTGTGGGCAGTGGGGTGGGGTGTGGCTGCAGGAGATGAGTCACTGGGATGTGACCTTGGTCTATGTCTATCTCTGGTCCCTTCCTCTTTCTCTGCTTCCTGGATGCGGAGAGGTGAGCAGCTCTCCTCTGCCGTACCTTCCGCCATGATGTTCCTCCTCACCCCAGGCCTGAAGCTGACCATGCACGGGGCCTCCGAAACCATACGCAAAATCAGCCTGTTTTCCTGTAAGTTGCTCTTGTTGGGTATTTTGTCACAGCTGACTCGCATAGCCATACTTCCTGATGCTTGCAGGACAAGCTCAGTTTCTCTTGGTATGGCATTTTCTTTCCCTTCTCTCTAAACATTGCTAACATAAACCCCTCCTCTTCATTCCAGCGCCCTCTCTATCTGCACCCATCTCTCTCCCACTCTAGGTAGGGATTCTGGAGGCTGAAGCCAGGTTCCCCTGCTCTTACCTGCACCACCCTCCCCAGCCTTGGGCTGCTGCTCATGGATCACAGAATGACCTCCACGGGGACTGGCTGGTACTTTCCAGAGCTAACTGCAGCTGGAGCTTGAAAGGTACATGCTGGTTCCCTTCTGCTCAGTACTGAGCTTTGGATGAGGTCAGGTCCACTGTGGTCTGTGCTGGTCTTGCTTTCCTGGGGTGGTCAGCCCTTGTGTCCCTATTGCCCTCTGACCCTGGCCCTGGCCTCGCCTTCCCAAGGGTTTGGTCCCTGGGCCGGGTCCACTGTGCTGCCTTTCTGGGGTAACTGGTACTAATTCTCACCTCCTCTCCTCTCCTAAGTCCCCTCTGCAGAGGCTCCGGCTTGTATCCCCCAGCCTGCCTCTCTTTCTTGCGCTTGTGCCACTGTTACCCCAGGCTGGGCCGGCTCAGGGCCGGGACCGTCTCCCTCCCATCCCAGGAGCAGCCTCCTTCCCGCTTTGCTGCTCCTCACCACCCTGGCTTCACTCTGCTTGTTCATTCTACTCATGTGAATTGAGTCTTCGCTGGGCCAGCTGCTGGTGTCCACAGGAGAGGTAGGCATCCCCAGACCAATTGCATGAAACATGCAAAGCACAACGCTGAAAACACCCCAAAGAGAGGCACTGGAGGTTGGGGGCTTCCCTGTGGGAGCAGAGCTACCACAGAGAGGGGAGGGCTGTCCAACCTGGGCCAGAGCACCATGTGCCAAGGCCGGGGAGAAGACCGGAGAGCCCCAGAGGGTCTGGACTGAGGTCGTGGGGTGAAGTGGAGAGGAAGCTGGGGCGAGAGGCGGGAGGCCGACGGACAGTGATGCCAAGGTGCAGGACTGCACTGCAGGTGCTCTCTGCGTCACCACCATGGCCATGGAGCTGGAGGTGGCCCTGAGCAGTTGTGTAGGTGGCACACGGGGCATGCGTGGGTGGCTCACCCCCTCTCTGTGCAAATCGGTTACTTGTCAGGCTGCAGTTGCAGTGCTTCTTGAAGGAGCTCTCTTCCAGGAGGGCTGGGGAGGGGGACCAGGCTCGCCCATGTCAGCTTCCTGGGCTGGGGCCAGCCTCGAGACTGGGCAGGGGGAGCAGCCTGTAGGGCACAGCCCCAAGAGCTGAGACCAACAGAAACAACCACAGGAGGCCCTGGCACCAGGCTGGAGGCTGCCTGGGCCCAACAGGTGGCAATGAGGAGAGATTTGGATTCGTAGCGGACAAAGTGCAAAGTTGTTGAATCCTAGCCTGAGGTGGAGGGTGGCGTACCTTCCATGGAGGGAGAGACACTGTCTTCCGGTGGAATCTTCCTCTGCGCCATCCATGGGGCTGGAGGAATGTGGGTCCTAGGCAAAGCGAACTGCACTGCACACACTGACCCCGTGAGTCTGAGGTGCAGAGGGGCGCTCTTCATGGCCTGCCCAGCCAGCTCCGGCAGGGCCCTGCGTCTCTGTGGCACTGCACGCCTTAGGAAAGGTACCACTGGGAGGACGCTGCGGGGAGCAGCTGTGGTGTGCACTGGAGTGAACAAGTTCCCACCACAAAGACTAATCTGGATCGGGGTAAAGAGTTACAGGAGCTGATGATAATAGTTCTGAGGCTTTGGTAGACTTGAGAACTTGAGCTTATTTGGATAACTTTCCTCTCTTCTACATTCGATGGCCAGCATAGGGCTGAAATTCTGAAATCCCCCCTGCAGGGCCAGTCCTCAGAGCCTCTGCTTGATTCTGTTGGAATTTGTTCACAGCTGATTCCTGCTTCTTGCCTCCCTCCCTGCTGAATGATTCTGCATCCAAGCGGGGATACCCCAAGGCAGATCCAGCCACATGATTCCCGGGCCAGTCTGGTCTCTCTGCCTGTAGGGCACAGCCCTAAGAGAGCTGAGACCTGCTCTTGGGCAAAGGGTGCTCCACTTCTCCTCCAGTGGAATCCATTGGTCTTCTGACGCCCACCACCCATGTTTGCATGACTCTGTACCTCCCTGGCCCGGCCTCCTGTGACTTGCTCCAAGCCCAGTCTCCCAGGCCCCCCGGATCCAGCTCCGATGACTAGGACTAGTCTCCTATTCACGTTGCCTCCACTCATCTCCCCGAGTCACTGGGTGGTTGTCTGCACATCCCTCTCCTTCCTACCTGGGATGTGGATCTCGGGAAGGCTGAGAGGTGCTGGATTCATGGGCTGTGGCCTCCACAGAGCATGGGACTTGGCTTTGCAAGTGGTCGGTGCTTGATCATTTTCAGCTGAACAAGATTCACAAATACTCTCAGTTCTCTGTGTGGCTCCTGTGTCATCACACATCTAAGTTATGTTCCTGTGCTCCTGCCTGATCCCTGGTCCCTGTCTTCTTCTCTGTCCTTGTCCTCCTGCCTGGCTCAGCACCACCCCTCGGTGCCAGCGCAGGCTAGCCCAGTGATTGCACCGGACGTGTCTGCTGCCACCTTCCTAGCGGGGCCAATCCTCGGTGCCTGCTAGGGTCACTGTGCTGTCCCCACGGTCTGTGTGCTGTCCTGTGGTGGCATCCTGTGAGGCCCCAGTGCCTAGGTGCTCTCTTTGTGGGGACAGTCCTGTAGGTGTCTGCAGGCCATCGGGCTCCCCATCTCCTGCTCAGGCCCCAGTGGCCTGGCATCCTGGGAGGGGGCGTGCCTGCTGCTGACCCAAGCGGTGGAGTCGCCGGCAGGAGGGTTCTGGGCGGCACCCCCTTCCCCGTGGGTAGAGACTGGATGAAGAGAGTGGTCACATTGCATTGCTCTTCCCAAACACTCACAGGACCCTGTCTCCAGGGAGAGTCTGGGTTTCAATGCTTCCACATTCTTACCAGGAACAAAAGCTACAGGAAACCCGCATGGAAGGCCGACGGTCCCGTGGGGTGGCTGTGGGGAGGTGGGTCTGTCTTGCTTTGTTTTCAGTGTGGCACAGGATCCTTCTGGAAAAAGTGGTCTGTTTGATCCTGACGGCGGTAACCGCAGAGTCTTGTTACAGGGGAGGTAACCGAATCTGCCACCAGGGATACGTGTGGCCAGGCATCCACCTGCAGACGGGTGCCTGGAGACAGCCGACCCGATCACCACCCCTCCTGGGACCGAGAGGGAGACCTCTGGGGAAACCAGAGAAGGAGTGTCTGTGCGGAGCCCAGGAAGTCCCCAGCCGAAGCCCTGGGCAGGTCGGGATGCTGGCCTTGCGACCCTGCAGGCTTGAGCAGAAGCTTGGAGAGAAGGCCGTGTCGGTGCAGTCAGTGGTGCTGATAAGACTGAACACCCATCGGCCTGGACCTGCTGAGGACATCAACATGCCCCAGGCCGGCTCCCTGGCCCAGGAGCCCCGGAGCCCCTCCAAGTGCCTTCACATGGCACACCCGCAGGCCCAGCCTGCAAGTCCCCTGTGGAGTGAGCGCTGCCCTGTGTGGACGCCCCAGCCAGGCCAGCGGGAGGTGCTTTTCCTCACCCACCAGCGTGCTGGGGACCGGCAAGGAAGGAAGCCCCACCATCACACTGGCTCTGGGCCAGCGGGCTGGTCTGAAAGTTGGAAAAAACCCTGGGAACCCCACCAGCGCTGCGTGGCGGTCATGCAGGGCCATGTGCCCCGCACCCATCAGCTCTGCGTCTTTCTCCTGGTGCAGACCTGGCCGTGTGGCTGTTAGCGGGCACAACAGCTGAGCCCCAGAGTCACCTATTATGGCAGCCAGCCAAAGGGAGGAGAGCCAAGAGCACTGAAGCCAGACATGCTCAAGAGAGCTCACACTCACAGTGCTCACACACGGGAGTGGTTGCACATCAGCACGCACGCATGTTCACAAGTGCTCCCGCACAGGTCATACACTTGCACACTCACTCCCTCACAAACATAGTCTTGTGTTCACAGAGCGCCCTCAGGCCGGCAGCGATTGTTCTGGGAGCTTCTGGGAGCAGGGGCTTCTGGCTCCCTGTCTTCCCTTCGTGGGTCTCTCCAGTCCACCCTCCAGTCATTCCTGCAGGAGCCCCCTCTGGCCTCGGAGCCCCCTGGGAGTGAGGTGGGCGTGGGGCCTCTGCAGGAGCTTCCTGGGTTGGGCTGACTGGCAGCTCCGCACTTGCGATGGCAGCAAGGGCACGTAAGAAGTGTGTGCATGGGGGTGTCGTGTGCACACCTGGGCACAGTGGAGCAGTGTGGCAGGCGTGTGCACGCACAGGTGGACACAGGTGCCAAGGGAGTTGGCCTGTCCCACAGTGGCACTTTTCCTCTGCTCACTTGCACGGCTGGTCGTGAGCACAACTCTGCTCCAGGGAGCTCCCAGTGCTGCCCGACGTGGCCGCCGACAGCCTCGCTGGCTCTCAGACCAGGCTCGTGTCAGGAGGAGCAGAGACCTGATCCATTTACCTTTGCTGCAATGCGTTGTACGTGGCTGGTGGCCACAGGCTTGTGCAGGGGGGCAAACGGACCTTAAAGTCGAGTCTGCCTTGTTTTAGTCAGTGTCCAAGGCTGGTGGAAGTAACGGTTTAAGCTGCCCCCGACCTGCACGGTTTGGAGTTGGTTTTGGCGTCTCCCTGGTGGGATTTCATGTCTTTTGCACAACTGGGCTTCCTGGCCCTCTGGGCGCTGAGGCTTCGGGGGACGCAAGGCCCCTTGGAGGACTCTGGGGAGTAGCTGTTGAGCCTTGGCACCACTCCAGCGTAACATCTAGTGAAGGGCTCCTGGCTGGAAAGGTACTTGAGGAGGAAAAGCAGTGACTAGTGAGACTGTGGCTCAAGAGGGCCTATGGGAGCCGCCGATCATGTGACATCGAGCAGGCCGGTCACCAGATCCCTGGTGGCCCAGGGTGGCTTTGACACATTTTAACTGTATGTGTTTATGAGGTACAATGTGATGTCATGACGTATGAATATAACGTGGGGCATTAGGTCAAGCTAATGAACATGTCCGTCACTAAAACACTTGGCATGTTAGGGGAGAGGATATTTGAAGTGTACTTCTCTGTTATTTTGAAGTGTGTAACACACCATTGTTAACGTTACCATGCTGTGCAAGGATCTCAAGCAAGCCACATGTTCCTCCTCTCCAACTTTGTATTCTCGACCAGTCTCCCATCGTAGCCCCTTTGGATCACTATTCCACACTCTGCTTCTGTGCTCTCGACCTTCTGCAATTCCACCTGTGAGCGAGGTCATGCAGTACCTGTCTTTCTGTGCCTGGCTTATTTCACTCAACACAGTAGTTGCTAGGTTTATCCATGCTCTCACAATGACAGAATTCCTTTTTCAGGGCCGAGTAGTGCTTTATTGCGCACATACATCAAGTTTTCTTTATCCATTCATCTGCTGAGGGACACTTAGCTCCACTCCATGTCTTGGGTGGAAGGACAGTGCCGTAGTGGACCCAGGAGTGCAGCTGTACCTTCCAAGTGGGAGTGCTGGTCCCCGAGCAGGAAGATGATGACCTTCTCACCGTTGGAGTATGCATATTAGTTTCTGGTTGAGAACAGGTAGCAGCAAGACACCTTACACAGGTGAGCTGATGGGCACACGGCCGTATTCAACATCACAGGAAGGGGCACGTAAATGCATGTTCTGAAGTCCCATTTTGATCTAAAGGGGCTGTTTTGTCAGCGGTAAATCTGAATAGCTCCGGTTAAAACCTTGCCTGAATTTAGAATTCATAGCCTTTTGCCCAGGATTGCTGGTGCCTTCTGGATTCTGGATGTAAAGGCCTTCCCTCCTGCTTGCGGACACTCTGCTTGTCTGTGGCATCCAATTTCCAACCCCTGGCTGCCCAGAGGAGATTTTAAAGTGCTGTCTTTGGTCCCAGGGTGTCTGTAGAAAGTGCATGCTCCTGAAGGTGTTAATAGGTGTTCTTATAAACAAGGTGCTAAAAACAAATGCAGGTGGGGAAACAGTAAGCAAAAGAAAGTAAAAAAAAATTTTTTTTTTCTGTGTGGAGCTTCTCAGGTCCTTGTAGAATCTGGTGTTCAAGGTCTTGTTTTCCGAAACGTGCAGACACAGAGCCTTTTTATCCAGGGGACTCTGACCAGTGCATCCGAGGTTGCTATGGCACCAGCAAACCCAGGTCCAGAAGTGCTGGGACTCCTGCCACACCCACCTGTGCGCAGGTGAGAGCCACAAGCAGGTGGGGGTCTTTCCAGTCTGCGGGCATGCCTGAGTAACGCGGTCAAGACAGGACTGGTATTTATGGCACTCTGGGGCTCTGCACCCAGCATGCCCACCCCAGCCTCTTCAGCTTGCTCAGCCAGGCCTTGGGCTTTCTCCAGGTCTGTAAGCCGCAGAAAGCAGCCATCTACCTGTCAGGTGGCGGTCACTGAGAACAGGCCCTTGTGGCGCTTATGGGGCTCCAGGTCCCGAGGCGGTCAGCATGAGCCCTCGGTGGCTGGAGAGGCCTGGCTCTGTCTCCTGTGAGCTTTGAGCTAGGAGACCATTCCCCTGTGCCACATCTTGCCTCTGCAACCTTGCCAAGAACTTTGATAACCTCCAGGCAACTCTCCCCTTTCTCTGCAGCAGAGCTGTTTTGCTGAGTCCAAACTCCACAGGACTGCACTGGACCTGCTAGTGGCGAATGTGGGAAAAACTGGTATTCTGAGCCATTGAACCTTGTATCCTCAAATATGGTGCACCTCTGTCTTATTAGGCACTTTAAAATAACCTTCAATCATGTTTTATAAATGTTTCCTCCAAAGGTCCTTCATACTTTCTGTTAGATTTATCCTGTTTTCTTTCTGTCTTTTTAAGATTTCGTGGATTCTGAGATCTTTTTTCCATTGTGTGTCTACCCAACCATCTCCAACTAGACCGGGTCGTCCATTCCAGGCCTTGCCTATTTGGAGCACCTCTCCAGTTAGGTGCCCCCGCCTCCCTGAGATGCAGCCTTTCTTCCAGCTGGGTTCCTGGTGCGCCATGCCCGCTGGGCTTGGGCTGCCCCTCCTCGGCCTTCTCCGCCGGCCTCTCAGCTCTCTGGCCCCTGATGCCGCAGGACCTCGGCGCTCTGCGATGTCGTCCGATCTTGTGACTGTGGATGTTTTCTGTGTCCTGATGGTTTTCATTCTGTATCCACAGCCTGCTCCCCTCCCCGCGTTCTGGGCTTGTAGATCAAGCATCTGGTTCAATGACGCTGCTTGGATGCCTGACGGGAGCCTAGAAACCTGGCACATCCAAAGCTGGACTCCTCTCCCTGGTGGGTCCACATTAAGCAGGGCAGAGGAACCAGCCCATGAGCTGGGAGACATGGCGCACCTCTGCTGCACCAGACGCGGCACAGGCCACCCTGTGCCACTCTCTAGGGTACACGCAGGTCCCTGCGTCAGAGCTGTGCACCCTGTTCTCTCTGCCCCGGGTCCCTGGCCTTCTTCCCTCACGGCCTCAGGTCTTTGCTCAAAGGTGCTGCAGGACCAAAGCTACAGGAAACAACCTCTCCCGCCAGCAGTGTTGTAGGTCACACACTCCCGGCTTTGGTCTCCCTGGTGACTGTCCCCAGCTTGGCGAGGGAGGGCTTATGCCTGCTCGCCTCCTGGCTCCACCCAGAGCCTGAAGCCAGACAGAAGCACAAAGCAGTGCTTAGGCGCTTCTTGAGAGAACAAGTGAGGGACAGACGGCTTGCGTTTTAAAAGGTTTTTGCTATATAGGAATGCAATTAATTCATGTATATTTGTCATGTTGAATTCTACTAATGATTTTAGACACTACAGAATTTTCTCTTTTGGCTGTGTAGATAATATTGTCTCCTGAAAACAAGAAGAGTTTTGACTCATTCTTTCAATGTCCTATACTTACAGCCTATTTTTATTGTTTTATTGCATTGGAAAGGATCTTTGTTACAGGGTTAAAAGGATTCAGTGATGGGGGATATCTATGTTTTATCTTCATTACTAATGAATGCTTCTGAAGTTTCAGCATTAAAGATGATTTTATTAATTCTTGACAGATATATAGCTTTTGTTTGATTATCATATTGTTTTCTGTGGTGTGTGTATGTGCGTGTACGTGTGTGTGTATGTGTGTGTGTGAGAGAGAGACTAGAGATTGAACCAAAGAGCATTTTACCTCCAAGCTACATCCCTAACCCTTTTTATTTTGAAACAGGGTCTCATTAAATTGCTGAGGGTCTCTCTAAGTTGCTGAGGCTGGCCTCCAACCTGCAATCCTCCTCTCTCAGCCTCCTAATACTAGGATGACAGGCGTGCACCACTGAGTCATCCTTTCTTTCCTGACAAAGCATGAATTGATTTTGTTGTCATATTATATTTTTATACACAGCTATGTACTTTTTTCTAGGATTGTTTTTAATGATTTTTGCATAAATGAGACTATTTAAGTTTCTTCTAGTGCAATATAGACTGGATATTTGTGCCCCTCAAATTCATATATTGAGCAAGGAGGCCCATCGTCAGCCTCCTCCCTGTCCCTGGGCCCCAGGGAAGGTGCCTTGGGAAGGGCCCTTGGAGCCAGCACAGGTGGCTGAGCCCCGAGGGGCTGGCCTGCAGCCATTGGTGGGAGCAAAGCCACAGGCCTGAGGTGCCGGTGCAGGAGCCATCATGGACAGATGGCTGATGTGGGACCTGAGATCCACAGCTTTGCTCGGAGCTGACTCCTCCCTGCGGCTTGAGGTCCACGCCGGACCGCTCTCTCAGTAGCCAAGAAGGCTCTCCAGGAGCAATTATCTGGCTTTTCAGTTGTGGGTTTTCTCTAAGGGTTGACTTTGTTACAACTAATTCCAAAACACTCAAACAACAAGAACCAGGAATTGTATCTGTGTTGGGAGCAGGTGGGTCTTGCTGGCTCCTGGACAGAGGCGTGTAGGCCTGACTCTGCTGGGTGCAGGGTAGGCACTCCAGCTCCAGGTCTGTGTGCAGACCAGCCCACCTGGGGGCAAGGGCCACTCCCTGGAGGTGCCCTTGGCTCCGCTCCCAGAGCAGGCAAGGCCAGGCTCCCCCTGACCCAGAGGCCCGTGGCTGGTTGTCCCTGGGAGCTGCAGCCGCCCCACACCTCCAGTGGCCCGCTGCTGCCTCCTGTTAGTATTTCACAGGGCCCCTGGCAGGGCTGGGGTCCTGCTCGGAATGGCAACCAGGACTCCTTGTCCCCTACTGCGTGTTCTGGTTAGACCCTCTCCCGGGGCTCACGCCATCTCAGCTTCCAGCTCTACAGGGGTGCTGCTCCCAGGATGGGGCAGCTGAGGGACATCCATGCTTACTAGCCCCAGTGTCCTGCACCCTGGAGATGGCAGCTTCACAGTGGGGAGAGCTGTGCTCCCAAGGCTCTGTCTCTGAGCAGGCAGCGGATCCTGGCCAGCCTCTCAGGAGACGTGGAGCTGGTGGTCTGCCATGCTAGAGTCAGGCCCGGGTCCTGAGAGGTGTTCTGGGGGGCTGGTCCCGGGCTCTAAGGTGGAGTGCTCCCTGCCCAATGGGACTGGGTTCAGGTCAGTTCTGTGACCATTTGTCCATGCTTCAGATGCAGGAGGAATTGCCTCTGGCAAGTGAAGGACAGTCTATGTACCCTGCACACATGGCCAGTCTCCCTGGCCAGCCTGGCAGTCCTTTTTGATATCTCTGGGTGTCTGCTTGACTTTCACACCTGCCTGGGTGACAATCTGCCCCCAGGTGCCCATGCGTGCCTAGACCAGTGCCCCCATCTGCCTGGGCCTCAGCCATCACTCACAAAGCAATGTCTGGTGCTCGAGCAGATGCAGCATGTGGCCTCACTAGGAGCTTTGCGGTGACCCAGAAGGTAGGAGCCTCTGGCCTCCATTGGCTGGCTGCTCCTGTGCTGTGTCCTGGACAATTTCTGTCCCTCTTTTGTCATGTGGGATCAGCCCTCCTTATGTGGCTCCTGTAGGTGGCTGCCATAGCCATGGCGTTTTTTTCAGGCTCTGATTATCCTTCCTCTGCATTTGCTGCAGACAAAACTCTGCCTCCCTTGCTCCATGCAAATGAACCCCACCACACAAGGCAGACTGTGGATTCTCTGGAAAGGGCAAAATAGGGACCCGTCTGTGGCAACCAGGGCCTGCTCCTGCACAGGACGTGCCCTGGGCCCTCAGCCCGCCCCTCCCTCAATGGTCCTCAAATTGCCCCTGTCATGCTTCCGCCTTAGCTCTGAGGGTCTGAGGTTGGCCTCCTGGCTCCCTTCTGATCAACATTTTCCCATTGAATCACTTTCCATTTCCTTATTTTTTAACTCCTCTTTTGTCTTAGCTTTATTTCTTATAAAAAGTAAATACCTATACTGCCTTTTTCTTGTTTATAGGAGTCTCAAGAAGGGTTGGTTGATCCTGTTTATATTTTTATGAGTTCTGAAATAATTGCAATTAATTCTGATATCTTATTTTTCATCTTCTGTCTACTCTATTTTTTCTTTATTTTTTTTCTACCATGCTTTTCCCTCTACTTTATGTAGTGTGGTCAAGTTTCCTTTTAAATTTTTTTCCCTGTGGGTTTTCAAGGCACACAGCCCTTCCTTCCTTCCTTCCTTCCTTCCTTCCTTCCTTCCTTCCTTCCTTCCTTCCTTCCTTCCTTCCTTCCTTCCTTTCTGTGGTACTGGGAATTGAACGCAGGAGTATTCTACCTCCTAACTGCATCCCCAGCCCTTTTTACCATTTTGTTTTTTCAAAACAGGGTTTTGCTAAGTTGCTGAGGTTGGCCCCAAGCCTGCTATCTTCCTGTCTCAGCCTTCCAAGTACTGGGATTGCAGGCATGTGTCACTGTGCCCAGTTTATTCTTTTAGTTTTTAACCTTTATGTCATTTATGTATTTGTTTGTTTCTGGTGCTGGGGATTGAACCCAGGGGCATTCTACCTCAAAGCTATCTTTTTTAATTTTTAATTTCGACACAGAAACTCACTAAATTGCCAAGGCTAGATTTGAACCTGTGATCCTCCAGTTTTAGTCTCCCAAATACTAGGATTATAAATTCATCACCCTCTGCAGGATGCACCTGGCCTGGGCCTCATCCATTCTGCAGTGTGGAGCTGGCCTGGGCCTTCATCTTCTCTGCATGGGTGCACTGCCTGGACCCTGGTCCTGACTGCTGTGTGCACCTGGTCTGGACCCTGTCCTGTCTGCAGCATGCACCTGGCCTGGGCCCTGGTCCTGTCTATAATGTGCACCTGGCCTGGACCCTCGTCCTCTCTGCAGTGGACACCTGGTCTGGGCCCTGGTCCTGTCTGCTCTGCGCACCTGGTCTGGGCCCTGTCCTCTCTGCAGGGTGCACTGGCCTGGGCCCTTGTCCTCTCTGCAGGGTGCACTGGCCTGGGCCCTGGTCCTGTCTGCAGCGTGCACCTGGCCTGGGCCCTGTCCTCTCTGCAGGGTGCACTGGCCTGGACGCTTGTCCTCTCTGCAGGGTGCACTGGCCTGGACCCTCATCCTCTCTGCAGGGTGCACTGGCCTGGGCCCTGGTCCTGTCTGCCGTGTGCACGTGGTCTGGGCCCTGTCCTCTCTGCTTTGTGCTTTGGTCTCGGTGTGCCTCTTGTGGCCTCCTCTGTGCTAAGGCTCCTCCTCCCCTCAGCTGCTGGCTATTGATGGGGGGCTCCTGAGGGCCCTGGCGGCTATTGGGAAGGAGGTGCCTTTGATTCCTAGCTCTCCCTCATGTGAATCCTGCTTTTCATGTGCTCCGCTGCTTCCCTGAGTCAGATGTTAGCTGTCTTCATGCATCCCGCTCTGGGCTTGGTTTCCTCCCACTGGTGTGGTCAAATCTCACCTCTACTCTTCTGAAAGGGTGTTGTGTGCCACACATGGCTGGCTGGACTTCCTCTGGTCCGGTCCCCAGGGAGGAGAAGGAGGCCCAGGAAACTGCCAGGCTCAGAGAGTCCGGCTGGTTGAAGCCTTCGCTCCCCTCTGCAGCTCATCGTGGGCAGACTCTCTCACTTCCTTCGTTTTAAAGCTCTGTGATTAAGTCCTTGTAGCTCTTTGATCAGTGTAATAGCTGTTTACAACTGGGCATGGTGGGGCTGAGTGGGCGGTTCAGCGCCGGGAGCCGGTGCCTGCTGCCGAGCTGGGAGAGGAAGGTATTCATGGGAACCATGCGTTTCCATCATTTCTCCACCTGCCCAGTGAGGTTTGCAGCTCAGGAGCTGACAGCAGGGCTGGCGAGGTGGACCGGCAGGCGGTGGGCTCCAGGCTTTGGGGAGGCAGGCGGGAGCCAGGAGGCTGCTGGCAGGCAGGGGATGGGCTGGGACACCGGGAGAGAGGGAGGGTTCTTGTCACTGGAAGCTGGCATCCTGGGCTATACTCATGAAATGGGAGCAAAGACCGCTTCCACGGGAGAAGGTCTGTTTTCTTCTTGGCACTTTCTTTGTCAAGAAAGTATTTATTTGTACTTAGAAAATAGAAGTTACTAAAATAGAAGGAGGAGGAGGAGGAGAACAGAGGAGAAGGGACTGACCAAGCCTGGGCTTCAGCCTGGGCTGAAGGCCGGCCACAGTCACTGGTGTCGGACCCTGGCACACGGCTCTCCACCTGGGGGCCCAATCGGATGATTTAAGAGTCACCTTGGGGCTGGAAGTTGGTTCTCCCAGCGTGTTCTGCTTCTGCCCAGCGGCCGGGTCGGTACTCCTCAGATGCAGATCCAACTGTACCACACTGCTCCTCCAGGCTCCTGAGGCCAGAGCCCAGCCCCACCTGCCAGCCAGCACCAAGGCCTCCCGAGCCCCGCTCCCACAGGACCTTCATTTGTTCTTCTCCAGTGGGGATTCCCTGGGGTCCTTCATGTCCCTGTCCAAGAGGTGCCGCTCCACACGAGGGGCGCCCCCATCCACTGATCCCACCCATTCTCTCTGCAGCACTGAGCATGACCAGCACCCCACCCCCGGCATGAGTGGACAACCTCTGGGTGCTGCAGAGGGGTCTTGGGTTCTGCCCTGACTCAGAGAGGAGGAAACAACAATCGCTCTGCCCTGTGGTGCCCCATCAGACTGAGAAGGGAACAGAGGAGCTTCGGTGGCGATGAGGTGTGTCAGGCTGGACAGTCCCTGGTGGACAGAGGTGTTTGCAATGGCAGAAAGCTGCCCACAAACCAGCAGGACTTGGGGGCAGTGACCCTATAAGCTCATTAAGCACCTGCCAGCTTCCATGTGGGCAGGGAGACCTGGAGAAAAGAGATCCTCTGCTGAGCAGCCTCCCAGGACCGCTGGAGGCCAAGCACTGATTCCTGTCCACGGGGCTGACCTCTGGCTGGCCAGACCCGAGGGCGGAGAGCCCAGCCTGCATATGGAAAGGGTTGGAATCTGGGTGTGAGGACAGAGGTGTGGACCCCTCGACCATCAACTCATTCTTCCACACACCTGGCATTATGGGTGTGGGGCGTCTGTGACGGCCAACCCCTGGGCCCCAGAACCCCAGGGAAGAACCTTCTCTGGAGTCAGGGCCATCGCAGGCCAATCAGCACAGATGAGGTCACCCGGATAGGCCTTCCCTGATGACTGGTGTCCCTACAGGAGGGCAAATTGGACCAGACGGTGAAGAGAAGGGCAGAGAAGAAGCATCTGCAGCTGGGGAGAGAGCCCGGGCAGGCCTGCCCTGCTTCTGCCCACTCCTGGGTCTTTGGTGCTGGGACGGGAACAGGGAGGGACAGCCTCCCTGCGTGTGGGTCTGTGGCGCTGGCCGGGGCAGCCCAGGAAGACCAGCCCGGCGCCCCACCTCACCGCCCACTTGCCGGGTTCTCGGTATTTAATTATCATCCAAAGGCTCAGCAGTTCCCTGGGTGTGAAGTTTTACGACTCTACTACTCTATGTAAGCAGCGTAAGCACCCGCCTCCCACGGCCTCTCTAAGGTGGTGGGGCCAGGGCGGGGCGCTCCTGTGTCCTTTCTGCAGGGCTGACCTTCCTGTTCCCACCATGGGACCAGACCAAGCCTCAGGCTAGGGCCTCCCACATCTCAGGGGCCTCTCTGCCCAGGCTCCCCTAGAAATGTTACCTAGAGCCCAGCCATGAGTCTGGGAGCTCCGAGGCCCCTTTCCTGTGTTAGGACAGGAGGGAGCAGGCCCTGGTGGCCAACGTCCTAGTGGTGGCTGGGCAGTCTTTGGCAGAGCCACACAGGTGGCCCTGCCTGCACGTGGCATTTGGGAGGCCTTGGGCCGGCCTAGAGGAGACAGTTTCAGGTGAACCACATGCGTGAAGCTCAGGAGAAGGAGCCCACCTGGGTGTCTTGGGTTTGTCTTGGGGTGTCTTGGGTTTGTCCCCTGGAAATGTCTGGTCTTGTGATTGTCCAAGGAGACCTGGATATGTGGGCAGGATGCTTGGTGTTCTGGGCCACTGGGGCTCAGCAGGATCCTAAGGGGGAAACAAAGGTCTAAATGGAGCCTGAGAAAACAAGTCTGAGGCCAGAGTCCTTTCCCCAGAGTGTGCCTCTCTAATGCAGGGCCAGTGGCAGAAGTGCCTGCTCACCCTCTGCACAGCCCGTCTCCCTGGCCAGCGGGTGCCTCAGGCCTGGCCACAGCCACAGGGCCCAAAGGGTCAGGCCGGACAGCTGGGCTCCCTCCTTCAGCTGGGCGAGGGTGAGGGGCAGTGTTAAGATTAGAGCAGGACTCACAAGTCAAAACCGAGGCCAGGACCCGACAGTGAAGCCGGCCTTGGGGAGAGAGGCCTCCAGACCTAGGTTGAGCTGTCAGACAGGAGGCGGGGAAGGCACTCAGGGAGCCCAGCAAGGGCACGGAGCTCATGGCTGGAAGGGCTGCAGGCACTGCCCTGCCTCCCTGGGATCTGGCACCTGGAGGTCATGGGTGGCAGAGGCCTGTGGGCAAGTGGGGGCCTGGCTGTGTCCCGGGCACATCTTTAGTGACTCTGTGGGCACACTACCTTTGTGTTCCAGGCTTCCAATCAGGAAAGCGGAGGCCAGGACAGGAGGCTGCCTCGCGGAACCTGCTCTGGCTGTGTTTGCGCAGGAGAGTCGCCCAGGCCTCAGTGAGCAGCCTTCCGGGTATGTGAGAGGCTGCGTCCTGTCCTGCTGCTCACCGCCTGGGAGGGGAGGGGAGGGTGCTCAGCCCGTTCTGGGATTTGGTGGGAGTCTTCCTCAGTCTCCAGGGCTGCCTATCCCGGCCCAGTGGCTGACCGTGAGCTTGGGAAGACGCGCACACCCCTCTCTCTGGTGACTCGTCAGGAAGGGACTTGCAGTTTACAGCAAGTGGGATTAGTAAACATTGAGGCATAAACACAGGATGTGGTGGTTTCCTGGCCTCTGACCAGTCTTTACAAGGAACAGCTGGATCCCAGCCAGCAGGCCTGGCAGGACCTGGCAGGGCGTGTGAGTACTTGCATACCCCGGGGGAGTGTGCATGTGTGTCCATGGTGGGTGCACACGTGTGTGTGTCCACAAAGTCCCGGGCCCGGGGGTGGCTTGTGTGTGCATGCGTGTCCATGGTGGGTGCACACATGTGTGTGTGTCCACAAAGTCCCGGGCCCGGGGGTGGCTTGGGTGGGATGGCACAGGCTTGAGCACACCGCACCCTGCCCTTCTCCCTTGCCGTGCTCTGTGCCCCCTGTCCGCTCCTCTGAGGGCTCCTCAGAGCCTAGCATGGAGGAGACCTGGGAATCTGATGGGTCCACCCCAGGGGCTGAGACGAGGGTGAAGGAACTGGGAGTGGGGGACTGGAAGCCACAGGCGGCTCATCTGCCCCGGGGTGAGCAGGCTCCCGAGGAGCTCGAGAGGCCCCGCTGGTGTCTCGCTCATGGCCTCAGGTGCCTCCTCACTCTGACTCTGCTCGGCGCCAAGCCAGGGCTGCTCTGGACCTCCCCATGTCAGGGTGGAGGACACCCCAGGAAAGGGCTTGGGGAGCTGCTCCTGGAAACTTCTTGAGCTCCGCTTCTCGTCGGCAAACCTTCCTTACGATCCGTTGGTGGACCCCAAACTTCTCCTTGGAGTAAAAATTCGCTTCTTGTTGCTACTGTGGAAAGTTTTCACGTGATCTGTGGCAAAAACCAATGCACATTTATCCTCCATAGTCCAGTAGGCGAGATGTCTGACCTGGGCCTCCGTGGGCTAAAGGACAGGTGCTGCAGGCTGACTCTTCCGCAGGCTCCAGGAGGATCCCGACCCGTCCCCGGCCTCTTGCAGCTTCTGGAGGCCCCCCATTCTGGGGCTCATCACCCCTTCCTCCTTGAGAGCCAGCACAGGGTGAGTCCTTCTCATAGATAGTTCTCGGTGTCTTTCTTCAACTCTGCTTTCTGCTTTTAAGGCTGCCGTGCCCATTGGCGCGTCCGCTGACTGGCAGCCCCAGCCTCGGCTGGCACCTAGGTTCCCTTTTACTACACATATGCAGATCCCAGAGGTGGACCGGCATCTCGGGGCACTATCTGATTCACAGGTGGGACGATGGTCTCTGATGCCATAGCGGTTCTCTTGGTGTGATAGACACGTGCACCCTCTGTGTGGACATGTGGGCTCCTTTCTGTACACCCCTGCTTCCACGGGGTCTTCTGGGGCCACTGGTGGGGTAGGAGCTCATCTCTGGGGAGTCTCATCATGGGCAGGGCTCATGTTTGGCTCAGTCTCAGGAAATCCGTGTACATTTAGTATATGTGTGTGTGTCTACACATGCGCTGTATGTCCACACACCTGTGCTGGGGTTCATGTGCATCATATGTGCACACACAAATATACTCATGTGCTTACGCAAATATGTACATGTGTGTGCGTGTGCTGTGGGCATGCACATTGTGTGCATGAGTACATGCATGTATTAGCTATGTGGCTATGCGCTGTGTGTTCATGTGTATTAGCCATGTGCATGTGTGTTATGTGTATGTGTGTATCATTCAGGAGCATGTGTATTAGGTATGTGCACATGTGTTATGTGTATGTGTATATCATTCAGGAGCATGTGGGCAATATTACGTGTCTGTGTGTATTAGCCATGTGTATGTGTGTGTTATGTGTATGTGTATATCATCCAGGAGCATGTGGGTACTATGTGTGTGCAAATATCTTCAGGAGCATGTGTGTGTTACGTGTATGTGTGTATCATTCAGGAGCATGCAGGCCTTATTATGTGTCCGTGTGTATTAGGCATGTGCTCGTGTGCTATGTGTATGTGTGTATCATTCAGGAGCATTATTGTGTGTCTGTGTGTATTCCTGGGGATGTGTGTGGTGTGTGCGGGTGTCCATGTGCCCGCTCCTGAGGAGTGTCTGCATGTTCACATGTGTGCCTGTGTTGTATGTGTACACACATTCATCCGGAATGCAGAGCAGTAGAGCAGGAGTGGATTCCTGCTGCACCAGGCCGTGGTGCTCAGGAACTCTGCCTGCGACTGGCTGGGCCGGGCTTCCACCCGCGGGCTTCCCCCGTTAGGAGGACTCCACGTCCTTCCTTCACTGTCAGCTCTTCTCCCTCCTTTCTTCACCCACCTCCAGGACTCTGGAACAGAGCAACATGGTCATAAACGTGAAAATGAGTGAAAGCAGAAGATCTGATGCCAGCCTGGTGGTGGGAGCAGATGAGGCCCCTGACAGCAGGAGCCCAGTCTGTGCATTCTGTTCAAGGCCCGCACTGCCTTGCGGTGGGTACCCGGAAGTGGCAGGTCAGTGGTGTCAAAGGCAACAAAGGCACCTCGTGCTGACCGACGTCCTGTTGCCTGGAGAGGCACATTTGACGAGCACCATGCTTGCAATAGGTGCATATGGTGCTGATGGAATCGAGTCATGGTGGACAGGGTTACAGAAAAAAGACATGGAGACCAGGCTTTACGAAATGGACCAGAATTAGTATGAAAATGAGTCATTGAAGAGGGGCTTGGTGCCTGGAAGGCCAATTGCTACAGTAAATTTGGAGATGGTGGAACCTGCAGGAAGGAGTGTGGCCTTGGGCTCAGACCAGGGTGTTGGCCCCTGGCTGGCCGGGAGCAGTCAGTCCTCGAATGGTTGGGGCTCAGTGTCCCTCCTGCAATTGAGGGTGACAGTAGCTTCAAAGGGTTGCCAGAAGGATCATAATAAACATTTAGTATATTACGTACTTAATGTGGTGTCCAGTAATAAGTTTTATTATTATTACAAATGGCTGTCATGGCCCCTGTGCCAAGAGCTGACAAACTGTCTTCCACTTAGACTGCTGGGCCAGGTTTCCTGAAACCCAGGCCCCCAGGGCTCTGTCCCTGACTCCCCAAGAGGCCTGAGCCTGTGGGAGCAAATGGGCTCCCCAGGGTTTGGTGGCTCCCCAGAGGTTCCCAGCTTTCGGCCAAGGTTAGAATAAGGAGGGATTGGAATGCAGGCCCAGATGTGCTCTCTCCTGCCCTGAGAGAGTCTGACAGAAGTCCCGGTTGTGGAGTGTGAAGTGGAAGGAAGATAGGACCGGGGTCAGCTCTGGAGTCGGCCCCTCTGCTCCCTCCTGGTGCCGCAGTGCTGTCTGCGCCTGCGTCCCTCCCCCGAGATGTGAGTCTTTCTCAGGGAGAGTGCAGGGGCCTGGTGCTCCTCATGCTTCTTGGTCCCCCTCACGCTAGCTAGCGCAGCTCTCTGCACACAGAAGGCGCATGCACACGAGTTAATTGATTTGCTCTTCTTGCCAGGTGGGTGCCTCTTTCTTTATTCCCAAATCCCCTGACCCAGAGTGAGTCTTCTGGGGGCCGGGGGAGGAGTAGCCCAGGCGGGACCAGAAGCGAACACCATGCTCCCTCCCGGAGCTGCTGGGGTTGCTGTGAGGGGTCACTCTGTCTCCCCACTTACAGCCTCCCCTGCATTGGAGCAGGTGGCACCTCTCCACCTGTTGGGCTTCCCCTCAGCGACCTGCTGCCACCAGAAGCAGGTGGAGAGGGTGTTGGCACTGCTCCAAGCTGCCCACACCCTTGCTGTGCTGCCCCTGCTCACTGCCCTCTCTTGTTGGCACCGTGCTCAGCTTGTCTGCACTCCTCCTCCCTCCCACAGTCCCCTCATCCTGTGCAAAGCCCTGGTGACAATGGCCAGAACCAGCGTGACTGTGCATGGCCTGCCCCTTCCTTTGCTGACCCGTGGAGTTAACTGTGAGTGGACCAGGCCTGGGCCCTGGAGCACAGCCTACACCTGCCAGCTCCTGCACGGCATCCCCCGGCCCCAGGGGGTCTGAGGGCCCCGGAACCACTGGCAGCAATCACAGCCTCCGGAGGGGTGCTGCCTGGCTAGGAGACCTTGTGCTCATGCTGAAGGCTCGGCTGGGAGCAGGTCGCGGGGGCTGCCCACCCTGGACAGCTCATCTTGTCTGCCCATGCCCTGTCACAGGCAGGGCCACCATCAGAAGGTCTCTTGGCTTTGTTCTGTGGCTGCAAATCCCTGTCAAAAGACAAAGATGGATTCTGGAGAAAAGGCACTCAAGCCT
Source organism: Graphiurus murinus (assembly GCA_004027655.1). Taxonomy (NCBI): domain Eukaryota; kingdom Metazoa; phylum Chordata; class Mammalia; order Rodentia; family Gliridae; genus Graphiurus; species Graphiurus murinus. The sequence continues at coordinate 58,685 of PVLC010004269.1, forward strand.
GTCTTTCGCCACAGGTGTCAGGTGCTTCTCCAGCTCTGAGGGCTGTTGGGGGCCTGTCCTACGCCACGGACACAGCCGGCTCCAGGAGACCCCCGAGTCCCACAGGAGTGGAGAGACAGCAGCCTAGAGACCCAGTGGGGTGGATGCAAGTTCTGCTTATTTAGGCCACAGATATCTTGTTTCCTTCAAACACTAATTCTCTGAATTCCTCAATCCTGTGTTTGAGATGGGAACACATGATAGACGGGAAAACATTTTGAAAGGATGATAGATTTCTGAGCCTTGGTCTGGGGTTAATCTGGGAGTTTCGAGGAAGGGCTGGGCCTAGGAGGGCGCCTCTTCCCTCTGTGGGAGAACACGGAACCCCCAGGCTCCTTGTGAGAGGTTTTTAGGGGTCCTATACCTCAGAGAGGCCTTTGAGCCTGAGGGAAGGAACCCTGTGTGATGAGAAAGTGAACTGTGGGGGTTTTACTCTCCAAACTTCTTTATTAACATAATAATATGTGATATAAACATATATATAACTGAAACCCGTTTCAACACCCTCACCCTCAAGTAAAGTATCAAAAACATGAGAGGAGAGAGAGAGAGAGAGAGAGAGAGAGAGAGAGAGAGAGAGAGAGAGAGAGAGAGAGACTGGGGATTGAACCCAGGGGAATTCTACCTCTAAGCTATACCCCAGTCCATTTTATTTTATTTTTTATTTTGAAACAGGGTCTCACTAGGTTACTGAGGCTGTTTTTGAACATGTGATCCTCCTGTCTCAGCCTCCCAAGTACTGGGATTAGGTGCGAGCCACTACACCTAGCTACGTGTGATGCTTTGAAAGGATGTTAGAAAGCTGGGGGCTTCTGGTTCACTTTTCCCTCCTGGGGGAACCATGGCAGATGTCCAGGGCCCCATTGCAAGCGAGTGTGTGAGTCAGTCAGACCACACACACTTCCTGCCTGCGCTGGAGACACAGTGGGTTGCGGAGATGGGCTTTCATAATGCTTATCATGTGGTGGGGAAGACAAGCAGGAGGGAACCATAGATGGACTAATCGCCAGCTCTCAGGACTGGGCTGGGCCCAGGCCATGGCCGGAGCACCCTGCTACTCCAGGACTCGGGTGGGACTCGGATGGGAATTCTCTCCAGCACTCTCTGAGGACTCTCCTGTCGGGCTATTTTGCTGGATGGCCCCAAGCCCGTCTGTTCAGAGACTAGAGACATGATCTGGACTTTGTATTGTTTTTCTGAAAATGCGCTATTTTGCCTGCAGGTGCCCACGTCACCCCTGCCCCAACCACCCTGGGGCAGGGTCCACTCTCTTCTTCCCACCTCTGGCACACACTCCTCTGCTGTCTGCAACCATGGCAGGCGGGGTTCCTGCTGCCTGGCGATGTGTATATCACCAAAGATTCCTGTATCTAGCCCCAAACCTGCGTGTGACTGTCGCCACCAGGACTTACTTGAGTGTCATTTATTTGAGTTAAAATTATGCAAACCAATGATGTGTAAAAGAAAGAACTGGTTCTTTACAAGAATGAGCTGAGTGCTTCCAGGAGACTGGAATCCGGGGGCTAAGAACATTGCTGCTGGATCTGCAGCGTAAGACAGCTATTTGAAGGCTGAAAACTAGGAACGTAGGCACGGTGCTCAGAATGTCCCACAGTAACACTCTGCCCCTGCTTCACTTTGAAGAAGCAAACTGGAAACCTCAGATGCAGCAAAAGAGACAATCCCAAACACCCTAACCCCAAGCCTCCTCCACCTCTGAGCGCGGGAAGCCAGCTTCCCCACAGGTGCACGGTCTCAGGAAGGCTCCCCACCCCCAGCCGCCCCTGAGCTGGCCCAGCTCCCGCCCAGCTGAGCTGCCCTGGGTGAAGGCGGCCCCAGCTGCACGGCGGGCGGAGGTGTTCCTTGGTTCTCCCGGCTTCCTCCTCGTGCCAGCTGGGATCCTGTGGTGCCCAGCATTCTTGGCTGCTGCAAATGTCATTCTAACAGGAGTTGGCTGGAAAAGGCCCGGAGGTGGAAAATTGGCTCCAAACTCCCAGCCCAAAGCTACAGGCTTGTCCTCAGGCAGGACAGGAAGGTGTGGAGCACACGGCACAGGGAACCAGAGCAGCCTTCATGCTCCCTCACTCCCAGCTCCAGGGAGGAGCTGACCGGCACCGCTGTGTGGTCCCCTCCGCTCTTCCCAGTAGATGGACGGGGGGGGGGGGTACCCAGGACCCAGGTGGGTATGGGCAGTAGGGGCAGTACTCAGATGGGTGTGGATGGTGAAGGTGGTACTGGGGATCCAGGTGAGTGTAGATGGTGGAGGGCAGTACCTGAGGCCCAGGTGGGTGTGAATGGCTTGTGGGCGGTGCTTGGTATCTAAGTACCAAAATCTCATGGACTTTATACTATTCACCATGCCATACCTGTGCTGGTATTAAGAGGAGCATGTGCATGTCAACACCTCACCCCATAAAAACACACTCTATACGGCTTGTGGAATGGCCCCTTTGGTGAGTGTTCTGAGCTGAATGTTGGTGCAAATGATGCTCCTGGTGCAGCGGGCTCTTCTTAACCTGGTCACATAGGGAAGACCTTATTTCCAAATAAGGACACACTCACAGGTCCTGGAGTTTAGGATGTCTTCTTGGGGGTCCGCCGTTTCCCTGGTTATGTTCCCCTCGGTCTCCATCAAGGAACCAGCCCTGCTGCACTTAGGTTCCAGTCCCCTGAGAACTATACCTGACTTCTGCCCCTGGAACTGTGAGATCTGGACTCGTTGGCGTTTTCATGGCAGCAGGAGCAGGGTGGGCAGGGCGATCTGTGTAGGGTTCTTGTCCTGCAGCCCCAGCCCCTTACTGGATGGAGGCCCAGCCTTGATATTGGTGAGCTGGATGTTCTCTCCCCAGTGTCAAGGAAGGCAAGCGGGTAAGGGCTGGGAGACAGCTTCTGGCCAGGAGGATGCTGGCTCTGCAGAGACACCCCCACCCGGCCATTTGCATCTTCCCAATGTGGCCTCCTCCCTGAGTGTAGGGTTGAGCTCAGCTCAGGTGGGGCCCCTGGCCCGTCTGGAGGCAGAGTTGGCTCCTGTGGGTTTGAGGCTGTGCCTGGAAAAAGGGTTTCTGCAGGGTCTCTGATGCACGCACAAGCTGCCTCTAACCGAGCCTGGTGGGGCGCTCACGTCGGAGCATGTGCACCTGCTCTGGGGTGGGAGGAGGGTGAGTGCGCTGGGCTCCAAGGGACGCCCCGGCACTCCTAATGAGCTTGCCTGTCCCTTGCCACCCCCAGCCAACAGGGGTCTGGAAAACAAACGCGCACGCTGATAATCAATCATCCACTCAATCAATTAGGAGTGCCGGCTAATGGAGGGGGGCAGGAGTGCGCGGGGCCGGGAACGCTGCCACGGGCCTGGCCGCAGGCTGCCTAATTAAAGGCAGGTGAAGAAGCTCAGCGGGTGCAGCCAGGCATGCTGCCCATCACCGAGGGGATCTTTTGTGCTTAAGGGAGAGAATGTCCAGGCCTGTGGGCTCCTTGCTTAATGAGCTGCGTGGACGGGGTTGGAGGGGAGCCCGCAAAACCCTGCTGCCTGCTGCCCAGAAGACTTCTGGAGGCAGCACTGGCACCCTCATTTCTGCCCCAAGTTATTCTGCATACAGAGGTTTGCTGGGTGTCCAGATAGACAGAGTGCCGGAAGAGTCTTTCTCAGGGACTCACACTCTCTTTACTTCTTAGACTGGTAACAAGAACCGAGTTTAATTTAGAACAGTCCCTGCTTTCACAGCCAGAGAGGAGCCTTCTGATGTCTGTAGACGCTGAGCACGGGGTGGCGTGGGATCCGGGGAGCTGGCTCCCTAAGCAGTGCATGTGACAGAGACAGTACCCAGGGCCGCAGACACCGAGCAGGGTGGTGTGGGATCGGGGAGCTGGTGCCGGAGTAGTGAGTAGGAGAGCGGCAGCACCCAGGCTGCCGGCCACAGATCCCTTTTGTGTCTTTATCATTTGTTTCAGGCCCAAATAATACACAGTATGTTGATGTGCTATGCAAACTCAATCTGGATACACACATGAGTTGCGTTGATCAATAATTGGTCCTTTTTTACATATGACACAGTGTAGACACACTCAATTTACTAAAAATAACTCCTTTTGCAGTCTTGAATGGTCTCCCTCTTCATAAGGCCAAGTGCGGCATCTCCCTTCCCCTCTGGGGGTCCAAGGAGAGTCCTCGTCCACCTCCTGGACTTCTCCAGCACCTGGAGTGGCCGTGCCCCTGGCCCACAGCCCACAGCCTCTTCCTCCATGTCTGAGGCCAAAAGCAGCAGGTGGAGATGCTGGTGGTACGTGGTCCATCCCTGGCCTCTGCTGCCTCAGCTCCACCTCTGCAGCCACATGGGGCCCACGCAGGGCTGAGGTTGCAGGTCCACTGCCTAGTGACCTCAGTTCCCCCAGGCACATCTCCTTTGCCACATGACCCATGTGCCCAGAGGTCCTGGAATGAGGACATGGGCATCTTTGGGCGCATTGACCTCTGACCACAGATGGATTGCTGGAGTATCTAACTCCGGTCCTCAGCGTGGCTATGCTGGGCTGGTGCTCTGGGACCAGCTGCCCCTGACTGCAATTAACACTAGCCACTACCTGGTGCAGCTGGCCAAGAACCCTGGTTCTCCCTGTGCCAGAACGTGAAGGTGTGGGGAGGCCCACCTGGGAAGAGGCACCTCCATGGGGACCCAGGTCCACTAGGTGCTGCTGTGCAGAGCTCTAGCTTGGGATGGGCCATGGGGCCACAGCTGCCTGCAGTTCAGCTCAGAGATCAGAGGCTGACCCAGTGTGGAAGTGGGTACATTCCGTCCTGGGGAACTCATCAGACTGGTGCTGTGCTGTCAGACGGCACGAGGGCACAGCTGGGTGTGTGGGGGGCGTGGGGCAAATGCATGTTGCCACTGACTGTGGGGGTGGGCTGGGGACGGGGCCTGGGCTGCAGTGGCAGAGTGGCCTCTGTGGGTGTTAGGTGGTCAGGACCCCTGGGCTGGGGGGAGCTCAGCAGCAGTATAGACGTGCTTTGAGGCTTAGCACTGGGGCTGTGGTGCCAGTGAGGACACGCAGAGCGGGCTGAGAGGAGACCGCCTCGGATCCAGCTGGCATCTGTGGGGCCGTTGGGTGGGAGCAGGCCTGGCATCCGGGACCGTCAGCTGGGAGATGGCCTGGCATCCCTGGGATGCCAGGTGGGAGTGTGCTGGCATTCCTGAAGCGCAAGAGGTGAAGGCTGAGAAGGACCCAGCACATCCAAAAGAGTGCATTGTAGAGGCTTGGGCCAGGCCGTGGGGTCAGTCCCTTAGCCCTGGAGCTCCCGAGCGTTGGGAGCTTGTGGGAAGGGACACATGCCCAGGAGCTGACTGCAGGAGATGGAACAGCACCCCAGAGTCACCTGCCCCAGCCTGGACCTCTGACATGTCACCTCACGGGGCAGCAGGATGCTGCAGATGTGACTACACCGAGGGCCTGGTGATGGGGTCTTCCACGGTGGTCACCGCAAGCCTCACAGGGCCAGAGAGGGGAGGTGCTGCGGTGGAGGAGGGCAGGAGCCCTGGAGCGGGCGCCAGAGCTGGGGCAGGAGCGAGTCCCTGCACCTCCAGGAGGGGCCATCCTGTCACCGCCGCCACTGGCACCCGGGCTGGAGGCCATGCTGGACTCCTGGACTGCCAAGTCTGAGAGGAGTGTGCTGTCAGAGCTACTGTGGACGGCTGCTGTGGCACGAGGGACTCCCGCAGATGCTGACTCTGTAGCTCTGGGAGTGGGGCCTCACATCTGTTTTTTTACACACTTCCCGGGTGATTCTGACTCACCCCCAATCAGGACTAGCGCTGCTGATTGAACCAGAGTCAGAGTTTGAGATGGGGGGGGGCTGGAAGGCAGAGGCAGGCCCCGAACACCCTCCGTGGTGCTGGCTGGGGAGGCACTGGGAGCGGGGAGGGGGAACAGAGTGGGGAGAGGCCCTAACCCATCCTTGATTTGAAAAGTTCAGTCCAGTTTCATTGACCTGCTGCTGTCTGCATGTGAACTGGTGAGTTGCCAGCCACCGAGCTTGATGTGAGATGTCCATCCCGGTGGTCAGGCGCACCTGCAGGGGCCAGACGATGCCTCCCAGCCCTCTCTCCCCTCTGTGCCAGCCTCCTATGGGCCAGGGAGCAGAGCTGCGTCTCCTCACCCCCTGTGGAGCTCTTCTGGGCCTCGTCTCAAGACCTGGAGTCTGCTGTCTGCATGGGGCGGGCAGGTACCACCTCGGAGGGCCAGGCCCTGAGGTGAGACACAGCCGGGGAGTCCATGGAGCTCGCCTGTGGGGGCAGGTGAGGTGGCCAGCAGGGCAGCCCTGGGCTCCTCATGTCCCTGTCATCTATTCTACCTGCAGCCGCAGGCGGGCGGTGCTGTCCAGCATCCTGACCATCCTACTGGATCCACAGCCTTCTGTGGAAGCCGGCAGGGTCTGGGCAGGGGTATCTCCTTCCAAGCACCCTCTGGAACATTTCCCTGCCCCGTAGGACACAGCCTGCCAGGTTCCTGCTGCCCAGCGTGTGCCCGGGCTTCCTATAGAAACAGGAGGAGGATTTTTCTTCTGAAATGAATACCCAGGTCTTTAAACGTTGGGACCAAATTAGCCCTTGCTTTGTGATGCCTGGGAGTTGGCTTCTCATTCTTCGGGTTTAAGATTCCATCCCAGCATATAATCACTTCCCCCAAATACACTTTTATGCTCCTAAATGGCCAGACCTCTTGTCTCTGATCCTGTCTTGATTAGCAGCAGATCCTCACTTCAGGGGGCTGGTCAGCCAGCCCCGCACACTCTGAATTAGCCGTCTGATCCGGCAGTTGTGGTCATAAGCCCTTCAGTCCCAAAATAGCAGTGCACCTCTCCTCCCCCTCTCTGTCTCCACGGGTCCCGTCCGTGCAGAGCTGCAGAGCCGGGCGCCTCACTGGCGGCCTTGCTGGCTGACAGCTTCTCCCTGTGGACTCTGAGCGAGGTCCTGGGCCCCAAGGTCTCTGCAGAGGCCTCCTTTGTGAACTTGGAAGGATAAACCACGCTGGCTGGGATGAGAAAGGCCAGCAGAAGAAGCCAGCCTTGAGGGACCCTGTAAGGCATGGCTGCTTGCTGCAGACAGGACAGAGCTGAGCTTCCACAGTCCGGCAGACCCACCTTTAGAAACAGACACACAGACGGGATCAGCAAGGCTGCAGCTCGTATGTACATCTGTATGCATGGATGTGTTTATGTAGTGGCACTAGGGATTGAACCCAGGGACATTCCACCTCAGAGCTACACTCTCAGCTCTATTTTATTTTGAAACAGGGTCTTCCTAAGTTGCGGAGGGACTAAGTTGCAGAGGCTGACTGCAAACCTGCTATCATCCTGTCTCAGTCGCCTAAATACTGGGATTACAAGCATGTGCCACCACACCCGGCTGCACCTTGTTTTAAGATAAGCCCTGCATGCATCCACTGGACACCCCACCCGTGGGCCAGCTAGTGACTGGACTATTATTTGACCCGGTTTCCTCTGTGAAGCCCTCTGCCATCAGGAGAGAAAAGAGCTGCACCTGTGGGCAGGGGTCCGGCTTCCTCCCTGTTTCCCCCATGACCAGAGCCAGCAGCTCTCCTGGTGTCCCCAGAGCCCCCCGAAAGCCTAGCACTCCCTGAGCTGCCCTGCCTGGCATCCCCAAAGCCTGCCCCCCATCTCTGCTGCTCCCCACTCTCCTCCTGAACTCTGCAGACACCTGGTGTCTCTGGCCGGCAGGGTCCTACTGTTCACTCATTAACCTACAAACCAGCAGCAGAAAGAGCAGAGCTGGAAGGCCCAACCCGGGGGAGGCAGGGAAACTGAGGCACAGGGTGACGCGTCCCTGGTGTCCTCATTTGCAGGCGCCTGGGCAGTTTTCTGTGGGGCCTGCCTGGGAGTGCCCTGCTGGCATGACCGTCCCCAACACTGTCACGTATGGCACGCAGGGTGTGTGTGATAAGCTTCCTGCCCACCTTCACTAGAAACTTGAGAATTCTCCTGTCCTCCCTTGACACGCCCACGTGCCAGGCCTGCGCCTTCCCCGGTGATTTCTGAGTGACTTGCTGTGGACACTCCTCTCTCCACGTGGCCGGATCCTTTCCTGATGCTCTCGTTCTCACTCCACTGAGGCCTGCTTCTGCTCACAGCACTGTGAACATGGACGTCCCCTCTGGGAGGCTAGAACCCGCTGCCGGAACCCGCTGCCGGAAAGCCTGCCAGTAACTTCCAGCAGAAGTTGTGGGCTTGCGCTGATCCAAACAGCCATCCACTCTGGGCTACGCTTGTGCCCAGCCAGCAAGAGGCCACAGCAGACTGTGGACCAGAGGAGGCCCGGGGAGATGTGTCCAGATGAGGGTGAAAGAACGAGTTCTATCTGGGGGATGGACCCCAAGGTGCGGGGCTCCTTGAGGGGAAGGGTCTCAGCGTGGAGAGGCAGTGCATGAAGGCATGGGTGCCGAGATGACTGGGGTCTGAGCCGAGTTCTTGCTCCCTGTCCCAAGACCAACACCCCAGACTGCTGGGGCTGGATGAAAGCTGTGTCCAGGCATGCAAGTGAGCAATTTGTGGGTTTTAAAGATTTCTGATTTCTTATAATTTCGTAAGTGAAGCAGAGCTCTCTTTCTCACCAAGAATGGGAGCTATATCCTTGGTTTACCTTGCAGGCAGGGCAAAGCTGACTGCTTCTAGGAGCCACAGGGAGAACTCGGCCTGAGAGGAGTCCGGCCCTGCCCAGCGCAGGCACACAAGAGCCAGGACACCATCTTTCTGTCCGGTGACAGAGCCTCAAGAACGCACAGACAAAAGGCGTTCCTGCCTGCAGTGCCTCCCTCCCCACCTCCAAGGTCCTGTCTCCACGTGCCCGGAGCTGCTGAGCTGGCCCTGGGCTCCCTTTTCCCGCACACACCTCAGATGACCCTCCCTGCACCTCTCTACCTCCCAGAATCCTTTGCACATGGTAACCTTTCAGGCAGCAATCAGGCAGTCAGTCCCCAGGGCAAGGCTGAATTGAAAGCATCCGTTTCCTGGCCACTCATGGCAGCCCTGCCTTAGCTGGGAAGCAGCTTTGCCTTAGGGGAATTTGTCACCCTTGTGGATTTTTTTTTTTTATTAAAAGAATGTGCAGATTTCTCTTCTTTAAAAGAAAAACACTCCAAGTTCCGCATAATCTCACAACTGGGGCCCTACTGGAAAGGGCAAGTTGTTAGGATGACAAATCTGAGCAGTTCATGAAAGGTCACCTGTTTCTGCTGCAGAGGGCGGTGGGAGGAGCTGCTGCCTGGGGCCCAGCCCTGTGGGGCGGCACCACAGCTGGACCAGCCAGAGGTCGCCCTTCCTGACTAACCTGAGCATCTGTCGGGGTCTTGCTTTGTGTGCACCTTACAAACTCAGTGTGAATAGAACACAAAGACAAAAGCAACTCCACACTGGTGCGTTTTGCTTTTATATAAATAGTGCTCCCACTCCCAGGATCCTATGTGCTCCGTCTCTACCACCTGTGGCGGTGGCCACAGGGGGGTTTCGAGTGGGAGGGCTGCTCCAGGTGTGAAGCACACCTGCCCACCTCTCTAACCTGTCTGACTTCCTTGCACATGGGGTCGTGGAGATGATGCTACAGCATATGCTGGGGTCTGAACAGACGCTTCTCACCCTCTCCACACACCTCAGGGAGGGGCCTGAGACTGGCCAAAGCCACCAGCTGGAAGTGAGTCCCCATCCACCCTGACCCAGGGTGAGTGAGTCCCAATCCACCCTGGCTCAGGGTGAGTGGGTCTCCATCCACACAGCTCAGGGTGAGTGGGTCCCTGTCCACACTGGCCCAGGGTTAGTGAGTCCCAGTCCACACTGGCCCAGGGTGAGCACGTCTACACTGAGCAGGAGAGGAAGGCACCTTGATCCAGGCTCCTGGGCTCCTGCCCTGGCCTCCCCTTGCTGAAGAGGAGCCGGGCCTGGTCCTGTCCCCTCTCCTGGGTGTTTGAGCATCTTAGTGGAAAACTGGGCCCCACACCTCCCGTGCACCTGCTCACCTGGTTCTTGTGGTGCTTCTGAGACCCGTGGGCCACTGTGGGAGGGGACAGCCTTCTGCTGTCTTCCCACCACAGGAGGGGGTGACGTCAGGCAGTTTGTGGTGATGTTTGTCCTCCTGGGGGAGGACTGGGTGGCACATGCCCCACAGACTCCCTTCTGCTGTTTTATTGGAACTGTCTCCTATTTCCAGCTTAGCTACATTAGAAAAGGTGTCAAGAGACCTAGCTCTATGCATACCACGTTTAGATACTTGAGGAACATAAACATCCTACTCCCCAGATTGGTTGTGGATTTGCAGGACAAGTTGGGCCTGGTTGTTCATGTGTGTTGCAGGATGATCAAGGGGCAGAAGCAGATATGCCCCCTGGGGCTGGAGAAGGAGCCAGTGGGGTTGGAAGAGGGCGGAGGAGGTAAAAAGGAGGGGTGTGCAGGTAGGAGACCATCGATGCCAGGCGGGTAGATTTGCAGATGGAGGTGAATGGAGCTCCCACCATCTGAAGAGGAGGCGAGGAGAGGGAGTCTTCAGGATGCTCTGGCACAGAGAGGCGGCCATGGTCCCCTCCTTGGCTGGCGCTCCTACAGAGCCATCCGTGGCCCACAGATGAGCCAGTAGTGCCATCAGTGAGAGCCCAGGGAGCACCAGAGCACAGCTGGAGATTGAGCAGAACTACGTGGATCCCCATCCTGGTCAGGTGTGGGGCTTGAGCCACGTGGGACGTGGAGGCCCAGGCACGTTCCCGAGAGAGGGCCTGGGGAGGGAGAGGAACGGCAGAGCACAGGCTGGCCAGGCCCAAGGCAGGCTCCGCACCTTCCTCTTTCTCTGAACCCCACAAGCCAAGGCTGCATCTTCCCGAGTCCTTCTGAGAACAGGAGGAAGAATGGTGAGCATGGACATCTACAGGCCAACACGAAGGATTCGGTTTTGGCTGAGCCCGCCTGGCCCGGCGGCCAGAGGAGGCCTGCATGTCGTGACTGTTCACCGTGCACGTCCTTGTCTAGTTGTAGCCGCCTACACACCAGCCAGGTGTCCTGTGTGTGGAGCCTGGTCAACAACGGGCAGCCCCTGTGGACTCCCCCCCATCTCTTAGGAACCGGGCCCCGAAGCGCTGTCCATGAGCTTCCCTGTGAGAAGGTCGGGAGGATTTCCCTGAAGAAATTCAGGAATGGGGCCATAGGGAGGGCCAGATTCCTTGGAGAGAAACCTTCCACTTCATGCAGGCAGCTCGGGAGAGGGAGGGCCAGGTTCAAAGGCAATGAGGTTTCTGGGTCACAGGATCCTGTTAAGACCCAACCCAGACAGGTGCAGACAGCAGAGTGGGAGGGACACCCGGGCAGAAGGTGCTCAGAACGCAGGCTGTAGCTCCCGAGTCGGGCGAATCCTTCCGTCCCTACCCCTGTGTATTTCTTCATGTCCTACCTCCTCCAAGTTAAATTTTAAAACAAGATAGAAATAAGAACAAAACATTGGCCCCAAAAGTCAGCTCCTTGTGGGTGAGCAGGGTCACCATGTGAGCCTTCTCCTTGGCGTTGGTTGGTGTGCCTGGCTAGGGCCTGACATCTTGGCCTCCATTCTCACAGGAGTCTGGGACAGAATCCCTTTCATCTTGAGGAAGCACTTTGTTGCCTCATTCCAAAATAGCTGCCACAGGAATCAGTTATATTTTTAGGATACAGGAAGGGCTCGGGACGGGCCTTGTGAGTTTTTTATGGGCTGCTAGCTTCTTATTGCTTTTCAGAAGCTGGCCTTGCTTCACTGCAGGGGGAGAGAAAATGACCCGTGAGATTTACACCAGGTGTGAGTACCTGCGATAGGAAATCCTTCATCCTCCAGAGAGCCCTGCTCATTTGCTGGAGGATCGATTACCCTGGGTTACCTTGCAGTCCCCTACCCACCTGCAGTCCTGGGTACAGCAGTATTATTCAGGAGCTCTAGAAAACAGCTCGACAGACCTCAGAATTCTAAGAAGGGGTTGTTCTAAAATGAGACCCAACTCAGAGCAGTAAGTTAACATTTGTGGGAGAAAGATCAGAAGCTTCAAGGCCGGGAGGAATTTGCTTCAAGCCATGGGGCAGGGGTATTCATGAGGACAGGCCGAGTCCACGGTCTTCCCACTTCACCCCACGGTGCCAGGTGAGCTGGGCCAGAATGATAGTGAGACTGAACCCTTCCCCATCTCTGCGCAGGACGGGACTCAGTGTCAGCGATGGCTTTGAGCTCCCCCTGCCTTCGGACCCTGTGTCGGACAAAGGAGCTGTGTGGATCACGAGGATTCCGCGTTGGTCTCTGGTCACGACCACTGTACTGTGGCAGCCCATGTCAGTCTTGGGCTGCTCAGGTGCTAAGCTGCCCATGCAGAGAGCAAGCCCGCGGCTTCCATGCTCACCTGGCAAGTGCACTGCAGGCCATGCTCCCCTGACACAAGGGGCTCTTAGATTCCCAGACCTGGTTAAGACTAGATTCTGACTCCGTGGTGCAAAGATGTGGCCCCATGTGTCTGTCCAGCCCCTGCGTGATGCTGAGGCTGCGGTCTGGGGTGGTGGAGATGGTCAGCCATGCTCTAATGCCATAAAATTCTTTGTGTTGGCGTGTAGCCTGACAGAGGAAGCAAGACAGTGGGTGGTGAGCCAGTCGGCTCTCTCGAGTGTGCACTTGCTTGGTGCCTGGTGCTCTGCTCACATCGAAGGCAGAGCCGTGAGCACGGCAACCCTGCTCTCAGAACACGCTCACAGCACGGGTTAGGAGGCGTCCGGCATCCAGGGCACACACCGGCACACAACCACGTCGGTAAGAAGGAAGTGGAGCCTGGTGTGGCATTTGGAAGCTCTTTCCCAAATGGCTTTTCCACTGGCCCTGACGGGCTCCTCTGGAGAAGGTCTTATGGAGGAGGTGGGTTTCAAATTGGCCTTGAAGAAGTTAAGGGGTAGACAGACGGGGGAGGATGGGCACCCAGCAGGCCTGCTGAGAGCAGGGCACAGGGGGCCCGCTCCACAGTGGTGTGGCGGATGAAGCCAGAGTGCAGTGGGCTGCCCTGGTCCCATGGGGCTCGCTCTGGGTGCATCCCGCTCTGTTCTTCTGGCGTCTCACTGAGGAAGGGCATGACCTGCACTGAGGACAACTCACGGGCAGCTTCTCTCCTTGTGAGGCATCTTGTCATGCACTCGGGGACCCTGGCTCCTCCTGAGCCCCGGCCTCTGGTGCCTCAGGGCACAGGTGGAAGTCGGCACAGTCTTCTTTGGTGGTATTTGGGGCTTCTGTGTGCCCAGAAGAAAGTGCCTGACAGCTCTGAGAGGCCGGCTGTGATCCCAGGGTAGGAGTTGAAGTGGGGAGCTGCTGGGGTGGGGGGCCCACATGCCTCTGAATAGCAGGAAGGAAGAAGTCCACTTGACTCTCACGGCCTCAGGAGAAACAGTCTTGACCAGACGGGAAGGGAAGTGTTCCTTCATGCCCCACAGCAAAGGCCTCAGGGTCGAGTTTTATCAGGATGAGGGTACGCGCAGTGGTATCCTACTGCCTCTGCTGCTCCTGAATGGCAGAGTGGAGTAGTGAGGAGACTGCAAGGCCCCAAGGCCGGGATATCCGCTGTCCAACTTTCTACAGAAAGGGTCCAGAGCCCCGAACCGGATCCAGAAGGAGGCAGAGGAGCCATGCAGGGCCGAGAGTGCTGGGGCCCTGTGGACACTCATGCTCCCTGGCCTCTGTCATGACGCCGCGTTGGTGAGGGCGGAGGGGAGCTCTCTCTGGCTGGACCCCTTGCCTGGCTCTACCTAGCAGCAGGACTCTGGGGCCTGCAGCTTCCCCAGGGGCCCTGTTGGCCCTTCCCAAGTGGTGAATCCTTGTCCCCTCGCCAGCACAGCCTTGGTGCCAGCCCTCAGGTGGCTCCTTCCGGCTCCCAGTGGTCCCCGAGCCGCTGGTCCTCAGCCTTGCTCCATGCCCGAGTGAGACTGGCTCAGACGGAGCAGAGGCTGGACCTGTGCCTTTGGCTCAGATACAGGTCCTGCCCCGTGGCTTTGTGACCATGTTCAGTTTCCCTGTCTTCTTGGCGAGCCTGGCGAAGCACCCCACAGTGTCTTTGTGGGAGTGACAGGAAAACAGGGGCTCCAGCAGGGTGCAGGGCCGAGGTGTGCTGCCTGGGTTAGGACCGAGCCCCTCACGGAGTAGCAAGGCCCGGTCAACCTCTGATCCCTGTGACCAGTGCCGAGGGCGGCGAGTGATGGGTCGCCTGTGTGTGTGTTGGCTTCACGCCAGGTCCTCTGATTGACCAGAGGACGGGTCTCCCGTTACCTAATTTATTCCTAGTGGATGCCGTTTCCTGAGGCCAGCCTTCTGCTTATCTTTAATGCATTCCAACTATTTTCCCTAGACAATGGGCCAGTGCTGGCCTTCCACCCTGCCAGGCTGCAGTGTATTATGTTGCATGGAGGCTGGGGTCCCAGGTAACTTGGAGACACTAATTACCACTCCACAAATATTGGCATTAGGGGGGATTTGGCGTTGGCTTTGTCCAGGATGCGCGGCTTTGCGGGTGGTCCGCCTGGAGCCAGCTCCAGTTCCCTGTGCATCTCGACCCTGTGTGTCTCCATTTTAATTTTTCAGTGAAATCTGGGTTTTCTTCTGTAACGCTAATTTCTTATTTCAGTTCTCCTTGTCTTCGCTGACTGAGGAAATAATTATTCAGAGCTGGGCTGGGGATTAGGGTCAGAGGAAGGGAACCCGGCGGCCCCGCCATTGATGGATGAAGGTGGAGGGCACCTGCCCGCCCCATCCTTACTGGCCTCAGGCAGCGCTGGCCTGTGCTCTCCACCCGAGGGTTGGATCTGTGGAGTGGAGGATCCTGCTGGCTGTACCTCCTTTGCTGTGTGACTGAGTGCAGGTGGTTGCCTGGGTCTCCCTGCATGGCACGTTGGGCTGACTGGGTGCTGCAAAGCCCGTGGTGCCTGAGTTCAGCGGTGGCAAGAGCTCATGGCCTGTCCACATCCAGCAGTGGCTCCCGATGGGCTGGGCAGGCTCTGCTTTCCACCTGTGAGCCTGCCGGGGCCCAGCTCAGGGCAGGCGGGCCTCTGAGGACCTGGTCTTACAGAGCCCCTTCCTGTGAGTGGCCCCTGCCAGCCATGCTGGGTGGGATGTTTGCTTTCCTTTATGTGTGGCCTTACTTTGAAGTATGATGCAGAGGCAAGCAGGGCTAGGAGCTGCGCTTTTGCACAGACCAGCCCTGGCAGCTTCTTGCTGCTCCCGGGCAGTGGGCTCCCCTGCTCTGGTGGGCCAAGCCGGCTGTAGCTCTATCCTGGGCCTCAACCACAGAGGCCCCTCCCTCAGGCCCAGATCCATCCGGAGGGGGCTCCCCAGGTCCCCAGCCAGGCCCTGAGGAGCGCCAGCCCTGGGGACCAAGCTGGGCCATACCAGGCCTATGTATCCCCCCGGTCTCCTCCACTGTGGCCTGAAGTGGTCACCCGCCCAGTGCTGCTGGTTCTGGCCAGAGCTCCTCCGATTACTCATTCACCCAGCAAGTAGATATTGAGTACCAAGTGCATACAGAGCAGTCACCAAGTCCGGAGGCTCAAGTGGAGAACAGGAAGGATGCTCAGAGGAATGAAGGTGGCTTAGTCCTGAGCCCTTTTTCCTTGGCAGACAGCTGTGTGAGCCTCTCTCTAGGTCCTGGGGGCCAAAGGCCAAGGACTCAGCACCATGTCTGCGGAGAGGACGAGGTCACGGGTGAGACCTCAGGTCAGGCAGGGCCACCTCAGGGCACCCAGAGAATGAGGAGGAACAGACTCGGGGGAGTCTCAGCTGAGCGTAGCAGGACTCGGCCTCCAGAAGCACACGGAGAACAGGCACAGCCAGGCAGAGGAGCCCCACAGAGGAGCCCCACAGAGGAGCCAGGCAGAGGAGTTGGGAGTGCCAGGGACGGGCGCTGCGGGGCAGATCGCGTCTGGAGGCTGCCACTCTGTCTTGCCTCGGGATGGGAAGGCACAGCTCCTGCTGAGCTTTGGTCACGGGAAGCCTTCAGGCGTGGTTAGTGGGTGCCTGTGGGAGTCCAGGCTGCTGTCGGTGCTGTGGTTCCAGTTTGAGTACCGGATTGACAGGGTCCTCTGTGAAGTGGCAGCTGCCCTGCTGCCCCCCAGGATCTCGTGGGCATTAAAGCTGCATGTCTCAGGGCCCCAAAGAGCAATTACAGGCTCAGAGAACTCTTGGGAGATGCCACTTTTTTTCCTGAAGTGGGCATGCGTGTCCTAGCGGCTGGGGGCGTTGACGCGTGTCTGGCGGCCTGTGTGCTTCCCGAGGGGCTGTCACCAGCACGCGCTGTGTTGTGACCTGACGTGTCCCATGGCAAGGCTGTCAAAACACTGCATTGGGCTGGAGGACGGGAGGCAGACATGGGCCTGCATGCAGGGACTGCCTTGGAGCCTGACCCGTGAGGCCCGTGGGGATGAATTCCTAGTGCTTTCCTGGGGTGAGGATGCAGGAGTTGGGCGGGGTGAGTGGGGTGGCCAGGGAGGCCGAGGTCTGTGAGCAGGGGGGCTAGGCCCAGAGGTGGGGCGGCTCTGAGCAGTCCTCGGCTCCCGGGCAGGCTGCCAGCTCTCCTCATGGAGCTGCTGGCCCTGAGCCAGCCTGGCCGCTCCAGCCTGGAGCCAGAGCACACTCGGGGCTCCTGCACACCCTGTGCAGCTGGCTGCTCACTGGCCACCGTAAATAGAAAGCGGCGTTCAGAGAAGTTTCCAGGTCCTCCAGGCAGGATGTGGGGGGTGGTAGCAGCAAGTCCCGGCCAGGAGAAGCCCGGGCAAGCAGGGCCGCCCCGTCTGTCTTCTGGGTCCTTCACCGGTGCAGGGCATATCCACAGGCTCAGAGCTGTGGGCCCTGGCGTGCCCGGCAGGCTGGCTGGTGGGGACGGGCCATGCCGTCTGTGGTGTCCTTCTGTGCCTTGGGGCGCCCGGCTTCTCCACTGTACTTTCCTGTGTCTTTGACTCCCCAGTACCAAGTGAGCCCCACATGCAGTGGTCTACTCTAGAGAAATGGGAGCTGGACCAGGAAGGGCGCCCTGTGGGGAGGGCCAGTCCCAGGAGTCTCCTGTCACCGCTGCCGAGGGCGCTGCGTCCGGAGACCAGCAGGAAAACGCCTTGGAGAGGAGTGTTCTCCCGTTCTGAACACGTGTCCCTGGGGGAAAGGGCACCGACAGGAGCGCTTCACTTGTGTCCCTCCTGGCCATGCGCCCTGTACAGCCTCGGGCTCACACCCTCTCTGGGCCTCAGTCCCTTTCTCTAAATGATACACCCTCTGACAGGCCAGGGCTCAGGCAGGAAGGAGCGAAGTTGCGTGGACTCCCGACTTGGCATGTTTTGCACGACCTCCTTGGGGGCTCCAAGCCTGCAGCCAAGGTGGAGGTCTGCCCTCCACTGAGCTCAGCAACTGCTCCACGCTGATCCCTACTGGGGGGCCTGACCTTGGGAGGGGCTTCATGTCACCAGCAGAGAGGACTGGAGCATGGTTCTGTGCAAGTGCCAGGAAGGGCGCTGGGCCACCATTCCCACTCACAGACAAGGAAGTCGAGCTGAGATGGGCAGCTCGCATGTTGAGCCAGATGCCGGCAGGCAGGGCACTGAGCTCTGTGCAGACCTGCAGCTTGGCAGGTGAGGTGCGCCACTGTGGTTGGGGCCAGCCTCCATTAGGTCTGCCCTGCAGGGTAAAGGCGTGGCTGCCTGGGCACTGGCTCCGGCTCCTGCCGAGCTGGCCCTACTGATGTCCATCAGATCACTGAACACTCTCTCCCAGGTGCCTCCTCGAAGCCCCAGCAGCCCTTTGCCTTTGTGTTCCCTCTTGCCAGCTCAGCCCAGGGAGACGGAGGCCTGGGCTCCCCTTCCTGTTCAGTTCCTCCCACCTCGACGGCCTGTATCTGCGCAGGTGCTGAGCGTTTGCTTCCCAGGTAAATGGTGCAATCTGTGCAATCCACGTTGTCAGCCGAGCCTGTTGCCCCTGTGTGCATCCTGGGCAAGCTCTGTGCAAGGGATGCAGTCAGGGAAAATGGTACTTTTTTTTTTTCATTCAATGTGAAAATGTCTTTATTGAGCTCACAGGAAAAATGTTCATCTTACAACTTAGGATACCCATTCATTTGAATAGAAGAAAAGCAATGAGAAAACTTGCCACTGAATTCAGGCCTCTGAGATGTAATTATTTGGACATTACTTTTTTGCATATATATTTCTAATAACACATGGCCATTACAACAGAACTCAAATCTTTTTCCAAAATTTTATCCCAGGAGAAAATCATTCTTAAATATTGTATGTCCTTCTAGAATACTTAATGCATATACTCATATTTACTATAAAAGACAAACTGTTACTATAAATGACATCATTTATACATTTTATTCTATAATTTGCTTTTGTTTTATTCTGACTGTAGAAATAATATAGGCTCATTGTAAAAATATTTTTCTCTGTGAATCCAGGAGCCTTCTACCTCTGAGCTACACCCCAGCCTGTATTTTTTTTATTTTGAAACAGGGTTTCACTAAGTTGTGGAGGGCCTCACTAAGTTACTGAGGCTGGCAAGTGATCCTCCTGTCTCAGCCTCCCAAGAACTGGTATTACAGGCATGAACCATCACGTCCAGCTTCATTGTAAAATATTTAAACTACTCTGAAAGAAATAAAATCAAAACAAACATGGCACATTGTCCTCCCCCCCACCCCACCTCATTGAGGTAGATGTGCCCTCACGGGCCTTTCCTTTGCAACAACACATTGATTCTACAGACTTGGTTCTATTATATGTTCCGAGATCAAACTGGTTTTTCTCATAACTTATCATGTGTGCTTTTCAATACCCTAACGCATAGGGTGACCTCCTTCTTAAGACCACACTGTGTTTCACTTTATGGATGACTATTCAAATGATTCCCACTGTTTTACAATTATGAACAATATTGCAAAAATATTTTTCTCATATATGTGTGTCTGATTTATGTGTGTATTTCCAGAGCACACATTTCCAGAAGCAGGACCGTCAGAGCAAAAGCATTAATACTTCTAAAGTTTCTGTTAAGTGGGTGTTCAGAGGAGAGGCACCAGCCACATGCCCCTCAGCAGCCTTCATTTAGAGTGTTGGTCTCCATCTTTGTTACTATAGCAGGTGAGCAGTCACCTAGCAGGTTGGTTTCTGGTGATGCCCCGGTCCCTGTTGATGTGAGCTGTCCCTGAGGGCTGGGCTCAGTGGGGCGGCTCTGACTTGGGTCCTGGAGGGCTGGAGGGCTGCTGGGGCCAGTGGCCAGAGACAGCCGTGGCTCTGCTCCAGAGGCCTCTGCTCTGGTGGCAAACCCCTTGCTTTGCACACATTTTCTTCTTCTGCGTTTGCTGGTGTTGCACTGGGAGGGCTCCACGTGGGAGTGAGCCAGAGGCTGGCCCCTCGAGGCCCCTGGGGACCACGTTCCCATCTTGTTGTGGCGGATGAAGTCACAGTTTCTTGTTGCCGGTGAGTCTGTATCATGTTTCTCATGGTCTCAGCCTTTAAGGCTTTTCCAGTGACGTCTGCTGTATTGTGTGATGCTTGTCTCATTGTTTTATTTGCTGCTTGTATGCCTGTTTTTTTTTTTTTTTGCTGTCTGGTCTGTCGTCAATTGGCAGAAGCTCTCCACTTCGCCATGCTCCTCGCCTCAAGTCTTGGAGGTGCTGTCCATCACCTGTGCAAAGCCTTCCTGTTACAGGCCAACTCCAGTCAGCGAGGAGGAGGCTGCTCGGGTGCAATCCCAGGGCCGGGGTGAATGGGACCCCTGAGGCCACTCTCACACCTCAAGAGCTACAACTAGCTGGCTTTCCTACTTCCATTCTTAACTCTCAGTCTTTAACAGATCACTTTCTATGGGTCTGCCTGGTATCTCGCCTGCAGTTTCTCAGTTGGTATTGTGCAGAGGGTTTTCTTCACCCCAATGTTGTGAAAATTCCGGGGACCCTTGGAGGTCAGGCTCCAGAGGACCGTTTTCTGAATCTTTTTTATTTATACCTGAATCGTGATTGCAGATCCCCAGAGAGCATTGCTCTGCACCTTTCCTCTCACACTTGGAATAAACTCATAAGGAAGGATACTCTCATCATTCCCAGTTGACATCTGGGGAAACTGAGGCTTTGGAGACACACTGGTTTACCTGAGGTTACAACATGAGGTGGGCCTGGAGCCGTCACTAGCCTTTCAGTTGTCTGCTATGTGTTGGAATGCTGAGCAGCCCTAGGGTTGTGTGTGTGTGTGTGTGTGTGTGTGTGTGTGTGTGTGTGTGCGCTGTCTTCTCCTCCCAGGGGGCAAAGAGGCCCCTGCCCTAGTTGCCTTTTCTGCCAGCTCCCTGAGCGGGGCTTCCGGCTCCCCCATCCTCAAGGGCTGAGAGCCCCAGCTCCTCCTCTGGCAGAGCTGGTCCCATGAGACTCCTCCAAGCACCCCCGGTCCTGTGGTCTCTGGCCAGCAGGAGCACAGGCCCAGGGGGCCCTACAGGGAATGCCGTAGCCTGGGTCTTCCTACGCACTACACACACACACACACACACACACACACACACACACACACAGAGCTCAGTTTAGCTGGAAGCCTGTACTAAATTTATATCTAGTGCCTTAGTCTAAAACAAGCTGGGCTGCAAGCTGCTGCATTGCTTCAGGTCCGGGCTGCTATTCCTGGAAGTGTACCAGGACATGGGGAGGCCCGGGAGCCCGCTCCCAGCTGCTGCAGTGTTTGGGGTGGGGCCAGGCATTTGGAACTTGCAGCCTCCCTGAGGCAGATTTACCATGAAGCTCAGAAGTTTAAATCTCCAGGTCAAGCTCCTGCACAGGTCCTTTCTCAGGCTCCAGAGGGACTTTATGTTCATAAAAGAAAGAGCTTCTAAATTATGTAAGTTTCAAACCCTCCAAAATCTGGATCGGCTTCTGCTTTTAGACTGGCAAACCACTGTAGACGTCTCTTTTTGTTAGTTGATTCCTTCGTTTAACCACAGCCTAGAGTAGGAAAGGCAAACAGTTATTACCTTGATTTTAGACCACTTGGTTGAAACTACCCGGAGTGTCGCATTGAGAACTGTTCTGAGGAGTTCTTTGCTCTGCAGGAAAGAGCAGAGGTTGATTAGGAATGTCTGCTTTGGGCTCTGCAGAGATTGATTAGGAATGTCTGCTTTGGGCTCTGCAGGGAAGAGCAGAGATTGATTAGGAATGTCTGTTTTGAGTGTGGGGAGAGGTGGGGCCAGAGTGGCAAAGTATTTACATGGTGAGCAGAATTCTGTTTACTTTTTTTACATTCTGTACATCAAGAGGTAGCATATTCTTCTGTGCAAAGAACCAGCTAGGATAGGCTTCATGGACCACAAGTCCCTGTTGTAAATTGCTGCTATAGCTGAAAGCAGCCAGTGATGATAGGCAGGCAGGTGTGCAAACATGTGTGTTCCAGGAAGACATTGTGTTCACAAATAGCCTCCTGTGTATAGCCCAGCATGGCAGTTGCTGATCTCTGCTGTGGATGCTGGGGGCCATTCCCAGAAGGATGTGCACAGCCGCCTGAACGTCTGGCACAGCACTGACCGTGTCTCTGCAGGAGGTTTACACGCCTTCCAGAGGAAGCATGCTCATCCAGTCTGACCCAAATGCCTAATATGTGGAACGAACTGGATCATGGCTCATTCCTTTAAGAGGACTAGCTTTGCAAAAGGACGTATCAGGCTTTTGTTAAAAGAAAAACATGTTCTCCCTGGGTGTGGTGGTGAATACCTGTAATCCTAGTACTTGGGAGGCTGAGACAGGAGGATCACAGATTTGAGGCCAGCCTCAGCAACTTAGTAACTTAGTGAGCTCCTTAGTAACTTAGCAAGACCCTGTTTCAAAATAAAAACTAAAAAGGGCTAGGGGTATAGCTCAGAGGTAGAATGCCCCTGGGTTCAATCTCCAGCATGCGTGTGTGCTCGTGCGCTCTCTCTCTCTCTCTCTCTCTCTCTTTCTCTCTCTCTCTCTCTCTCTCTCTCTCTCTCTCTCTCTCTCTCTCACACACACACACACACACACACACACACACACACACACGATGCTGAGGCTTCACAGAGTCACAGAGCTCTGGACAGAGAGACAGATGTGTGGCTTCTCCTACATGCAGGCTGGCCAGAACTGGAAGTACATACTTCAGTGCAAGTTAGTGAGGAAATAATTAAATTCTGCCCCCCAAACTCAAGAACCATAGCTGGAGTTTGGCTCCTGTGGTCCCACTGTCTGTTCTCCTAGATGCTGCCGTTGACCTTGGCTTTTGGTGAGTCATGGGTTTCCATAGTAGGCTGGAGGAGGCTGGAACCCAGTATGCCACCTGGCTGGCCATTGATGAGGTGAATTTGCCTTCTGGTATAAAGTGAAATAAAATATTTTCACATGAAGGAAAAGAGACTTTTTTCACCAGACTTGCTTGAAAGAATCTCTCAAGAATGTGCTTTAGACAAAAGATACTAGAAGGAAATTGGAACTTGTTATTAAAGAAGAACAGTAGAAATTATATTTGAGTAAATATAATGGGTTATTTTTCTACTCTGGAGTTAAGTTCATTTTATGAAAGCAAAAATGATAATGCTGTCTCACGAGGTTCTCAATGGATATAGAGGTATTACAGCATAAATGGAGAGGGGGAAAGAAACCCTCTCTATGGTGGCAAGATTGCTACAGCCCATTTGAAATGTCTCTAGGTAGACTGAAAACTTAAGCAAGTGTGCAAGTTCTGAAGCCATCACTAGTAACACTAATCAATGAGATATAGTAAAAATACAACATATAAATTTAAATGGAATTATAAAACATGTTCAAATGAAGAAGGCAGGAGAAGGGAAGCAGAAGAATAAAAAAGGAATAAACAGAAAACAATATTGAACTGGTTGATCTAAATCCAAACATCAATAATTACATTAAATGTTAGTGATCAAAATACACCATTATAATACAGAGCTTACTAGAAAGCAAAAAACATAGCCCAACTATATATTGAACATAAGAAACTCTCTTTAAGTATGATGATATAGCTAGGTTAAAAGTAAAAGTATAGAATAATAGGCAATGTAAACACTAGTTAAAAGAAAGTTGGAGTGGCTATACTAATGTTAGACAAGGTAGACTTCATAGTTAAAAAAAACCTCCATGGATAAATAACCCTATATAATAATAAAAGGGTCAATTAACCAAAAACACTTAACAGTACTAAATGCACCTAACTACAGAATTTCAAATACATGATGTAAAAACTGGCAGAACTAGAATAAGAAATGCACAAATCCACAATTATAGATATAATTATAACTATATTATAGTGACTTCAATACTATCCTCTCAATAATTTATAGAACCAGGAAACAGAAAATCTGCAAGGATATAGAGGAACTGAGCAGTAACATCAACTGATGGAATCTAATCATCATTTTAGACCACTCCCCTGAACAACACAACACTCAATATATTAAGTGCATATGGAACATTAGTCAAGATTGACCATATCCTGAATTAAGAACAAATCTCAAGACACTGAAAAGAGTTGAGAGCCCACAAAGTACATTTTTAGGCCAAAATGGTATAAACTAGATATCAGTAACAAATAGATATGTGAAAATCATCAAATATGTCAAAAATAAAACTAGATAATTTTAAGTAATCCTTGGGTAATCCTAAGATATGTTAGAAAATATTAGAAAACTATGAAAATAAAAACACAATGTATCAAAATTATGTATTACAACTAAGGTAGTGCTTAGAGGGAGAAGTATAGCATTAAACACTTTTATTAGAAGAGAAAAAATTCAAAACAATGACAGTTTAAGATTTAAATCTAACAGTCTAGAAAAAGAAAAGCAAAATAAACCCTCAAATTTTATATGACAGCAGATATTATATTGAAAACAGGAAAACAATATAGCAAAACCTGTGGAATCAAAATCTTGCCCTTTGAAATAATTGCTCAAAGTTCTTGTAGTACTGAGAAAGAATAAAAGACAGAAAAAAAGAAGGAACAACTACCAATATCAGGAACCAAAGAGGAGTTATCACTATAGAACCTGTGGGAATTAAGAGGATAATAAAGGAATGTTTTGAACTCTAGACCCAGAGGATTTCATTGGCAAATTCTAACACAAAGCTAAAGAGGAAACAACATCATTATACACACACACACACACACACACACACACACACACACACACACATACAATCTTTCATGAATATAGGCTCACAAATTCTCTACAAAATATTAACAACTTAAATATGGCTCTTGGTAGATAAAGATATATAATTTACCATGACCAAAAAGGATTTATTGTTAGAATACAAGGCTGGTTCGGTAGTTGAAAGTCAATTGACATAATCTATAATGTTAACAGTCTAAAGAAGAAAAACTGTGCACTCAAGGTAATTGGTGCATTCAAATCTTCTGATATCACTTAATATCCACTCATGATAAAAACACTCAGTAAACAAGAAATAGTAATAAGAAATAGTAGGGAATTTCTTTATTCTGATTAGGGAATATATGAAATAAAAGCATCTACAAAAATCTTGCAGCTAACTTCATGTTTAGTGGTGAAATGCTGACTATCCCCCACCCCCGAGGCAGGAGAGAAGACAAGGAGGCCCAGCTGCACTTATTTCTCCTGCTTAACATCATATGGAAGTGCTTGCCAGAGCAATGAAAGGCGTGCAGTTGGAAAAGAAATAAAATTGTCCCTATAGATAACATAGGGACAATTGATCCTCTACATACAAAATCCCAAGAAATCCACAAAAAAATAGAACCAATTTGTGAGTTTAGCAAGTGTGTAGGATATAAGCCAACACACAAAAATTGGTCCAAATTCTATCTATTCTATAATAATAATGAAAATTATCAACAGAAATTAAAATAAAATATAATTTATAATAGCACTAAAAATGAAATATTCAGCTGTAAGTCTAACAAAATATGTGTTCAATCTGAAGGCTAAAAACCACAAAATGCTGATGAAAGCCAAGTCCTGGGTGAATGAAGAGCTAGTCCATTTTCGTTGATTAGAAAACACAGCGTCAGCAGCGACTCAGCAGTCGGGGCTCCTGGGGTGGATGGCTGGGTGGGTGGTGGTGGTGGTGGCTCCTTGCTGGGGGCAGTGGTCCCTTCTGGAGGCAGCAGCAGGGGCCCAGCATGAGCGTGTCAATGCGAAGACCCTTTTCAGGAGCCTTCCCCTGTGCGGGAGTTTTGCTGCCTTTCCCTGGCTCCTGTGGAACGCTGCACTCATCTGATTTCCATGTCTCCCGAGCTGAATTCATTTGCTCTTGAGGACAAGAACTGAGGTAAGCTGCAGGTCCAGGGCCAACACCTTCTTGTCTGGCCCCACCCTTAACCACTCCCATCTCATTAAGTGAATGGAAAGACAAGTTATTGACTGGGAGAAAATATTTGCAAATCATATCAAAAGGTTTGTATCCAACATATAGTGGACATTCAAAACTTAGTAGTAAGAAAATACACAACTCAGTTAAAAAATGGACAAAATACTTGCAGAGACACTTCACCAAGAAGGTGTAGCGATGGAAACAGGCACCTAAGAAAGCCTTTCGCGTCGTCAGCCCTCAGGGAAGCGCAATTGAAACCCTGGTAGGACTCGACCTCCCACTTCCTCAAAGCAACAATTAATAGGACAGCACTGACTGCCACAGGACACAGGACTCGGGGCTGCTGGGAGGAGGAACGCACCTGCACCATGGTGGGTAACAGCTCGGCAGTTTCTTATAGAGTTAAACGTAAATGTTTAACCACGTGACTCAGCAACCTCACTCCATGATATTTATTGTAGGGAAAAGAGGACTTACACACCCAGACACCTGCACACAAATATCGACCACAGCTGTATTCATAATTGGCAAGACCTGGAATGAGCTCAGAGGCCTCAGCAGATGAACGGATCAGCACGCAGGGCGGGGCGCACCATGCCGTGGGCCACAGCTCAGGAAAACCACTGAACAGAACTCATCGTGTTTCGCCAATGACAGAAACCAGAGTCCGGATGTCATCCCTGCTGTCCCTACCGTTCCATGTGTAGGGTATCTGCAGGAGACGGGCAGGGCAGGGGCAGCGGGGGCTGCAGAGGGTGCTGGGGAGTTCCGGGTGTGAGGATGTTCCCGTCCTGGCCACGGCTGTGGCAAGCCAGGTCTACACATGTTAAAATCCACAGAACTGTGCACCTAGAAAGTTCACTTCCATTGGCAGCTACTTCTAAGTCACTTGTCAAGACAGAACCAGACTCCTCAATTCGGGAGCCCTGGGGGTGCTTGAGGGAGAGGGGGCTGGGCAGAGTCAGCCAGTAGGCATAGGTAAGGCGGGGCTGTGCTGGGGATACTGCTGCTGGGCCTGGGAGAGTGTGCGGGGAGGGTGGGCAGGCTGCTGCTCACTGGAGCGCCTGCTGGGGCTCCTTTCTAAAGCTCTGGAGGACCTCAGAGTGCTGACCTGCGCTCCCAATGGGAAGCAGGCTCCCTGCCTTCTGTGAATGCAGGGAGGCTGGCTGAGGAGGCTGTCTCAGAACACAGGTCCTTGGCTTGCTGGTCCCTCACCCGAGCCTAGGTTCTGGGCCTGGAATTCCCAGCCTTGTGGCTGGAGAGGGCAGGCTCCCTGCAGAGCCAGGGCAGCTGGTTGTGGACTGTTAAGTGGAGGAAATACGAGGTTAATTTGACAGAAATATCCTCTGAAGGGGAGCATGCATGGAAAACTTACTGTCAGTGGAAAATAGAGGCTATAGCCAAGAATGGTGGCTTCTCCCCTTGACCCAGGCCCAGCCTATCATGGGCCCTAGAACGCACCACAGCCCTGTTCATACTGCCGCCCAGCAGGAAAAGCACCTGAATGTTCCAGGTGCTGATTTGCATGTTGTTTTGTTCTTATCTGCGGAGCTGGGAGACTCCCTGGAAACCCCCCGCCTGCCTTCCTTCCTCTCCTTCTCCTTCCAGCTCTGCCCCAGCCTGGTGGGCTCTGCACATGGGCCCCGGGGGCTGAAGCTCTTTCTGAACGTGGCTGTTGGAGGTGTGGTCACAGAGCTCAGACATTTCCCTGCGACAGAGGAGCAGAGCCCCCTCCCGGGATGGTGCATCGCACTTCCGTGATGTCTGCCAGGCAGGGCCAGGCAGGGCCAGCCAGCCGGAGCACAGGCATCAGTCTGAGCGGCAGATGCCACCTTGTGCTGGAGGAACCTGCGGGGCCTTGTAGCTGCTGTCACAGGCGCCTGGCCCAGCTGGCTGAGCAGAGCTTCGAGCCGCCTTTTGCACGTATGGGAGCTTGCTCACGCTGGCTGTTACCTCCAAAGGCACCTGGCTAGCACTGGGATTTCCAGGTGGAACCCTGTGAAGAGGATTTTAATTAAGAGTCGTATTTTTATAATCTGGATTCATTATGTGTTAACATGCCTCAGAAGCACAATCTCGGTTCTCCATCCTGTAGCTGGAGAGAGACGGCAGGGACGGCTCCTTGGAGAAGCCCTTGAACACACAGGGCTCAGGTTCTTTGGTTTGAATTCGTTCTCCTTAAAGCCGAGCACTGTGTTTACAAAACAGAAGATTTTCTCCTCCATTTCCTGTTCCTACAGTCCATGGCCTCTTGCCGAGGACCCTGATGCTGTGGGGCGGCCGCTGGGCCTCAGCCAGAGATTAACACGGGTGGATGTTCCCGCTGCCCCGCTGTGCTGATTGGAGGGGAGACCCAGGGACCCGGCTGCAGCAAGCCTGAGCTGGACTTCCAGGTGGGGTCTGCTTCCCCTCAGCAGCGGAGGCCCTGGGTGAGGCCCCAGGTGAGCCTTCAAGGGATTTGCCACATCTAACCCAGCACAGATTTACCCGGGTGCACCTGATAGAAGCACAGCAGCCTCGAGGCTAAGTAGCATGCTCAGGGCCCTCCCCTGGCCACTCTGCCAACAAGACGTTGTTCTCCCTCCTGGAGAGAAGCCCCAGAGTGCTGGGGAACACCTGGGCCGGCTACTTGGGGTTTGGTCCCCAGACCAGCACTGGGGTCTCCTGGGCCCTCGACAGGGGCACAGACCTTGCGCCATACCTGGACTTCTGGACCAGAGAGCATTTGACAGGATCAACACCCCACACTTGGGACTCACACACTCAGGCTGGAGAAGGGCTGATTGTTCAACCCTCACGGCTCAGGATATAAAATGGAGGCCCAGAGGACACAGTTAAGATTGTAGCCCTGGCCTCTGCCTGGATTCTTCCTGTACTGCAGAGAAGGGCGGCTCAGAGATGCAGGTTGCCAGGAGTGATATGGCACATGCCTGTTATCTCAGTACTTGGGAGGCTGAGACAAGAGGATTGCAGGTTTGAGGCCAGCCTCAGCAATTTAGTGAGACTCTCAGTAA
>PVLC010004270.1:0-13245 GCA_004027655.1 Graphiurus murinus
CAAGACGCTGACTTCCTCTTCTTCCCTGGAGGCGCGCAGCGTGCCCTTCTCCTCCATGCCTTACCCCCTTCCCGCTTCCCGCTCCTTGCCTTCCCTTCCCCTTTCTCCCAGTTTCCCTTTAAGTTCTTAAAATAAACCTGCCTATGTTGTTTCTGACTGGCACGTGTTAAAATTCTTTTTTCCACGAGCCAAGGACCTATGGATTTGGGGTTCACCGTACCCCATAACAATGTGCAGTAGGGTGTTCCCCCCCTCCCACATCACCTTCAGTTAAGTCAACTTCTTTGCTCATCTAAGGTTTCTCCTTCTTCATCTGGAGTCCTTCTTATGCCAGGAGGGGCATTTTAGAACGGTGGTGGGCAGGTGGGGCAGCAGTACCAGTCACCAATCTGTGTGAGAAAAACTCACTTGTAATCGGGAAGTACGTGGCTCTGATGTAGGATAGAAGAAATAATTTAGGCAGAAAGGAGACATTGGGAGGGAAAGGAAAATTATAGTTTTTTAAAAAATCTGGAGTTTTAAGCTAACTCCACCCCTTGGAAGTTTTCTAAAGAAGTTCCACATCCTAATCCTCGAAAGCCCTGCCCCCACCTAAGTCAGGACAAAGGACACCGGAAATTCACAGCCAAGGTTTGGAAGTACCTTGGGCCCTGCCCCCCACCTAAGAGTCAGGGGCAACGGACACTGGAAATTTACAGCCAAGCCCATCTT
Organism: Graphiurus murinus; assembly: GCA_004027655.1. Classification (NCBI taxonomy): domain Eukaryota; kingdom Metazoa; phylum Chordata; class Mammalia; order Rodentia; family Gliridae; genus Graphiurus; species Graphiurus murinus. The sequence goes on from PVLC010004270.1 coordinate 712, forward strand.
GAAACCTGAGAAAGAGGTGGGCCCAGCTTGGACCACCTACTCATCGCCCACCTATACCTGAAGAAGGAGGAGGTCCAGATCTCTTCTGTGCCCACCCCTCTTACAAGTCTATAAAGGAAAGGAGTAAACCACACCTCGCTCTCTTTTTCGGGACCTGGGAAGCGCATCGGGACAGGAAGATGCCCGCTCACCTGTTTTTCTCTCCCATCCCCTTACTTTCCTAATAAATTCCTACTTTTTGATCCTGACTGGCACGTGTTAAAATTCTTTTTATCACGAATGCCAAGGACCCACGAGTGGGACTGGGTTATCCCACAACAGCTCTACCCTCCCCGGCCCCCCACCCCCACCCCCGGGCAGAAGCCACTGCAGAAGGGCTCAGGCCATTCCAACTGCGAGTCCTGCTGCTTCTCCACTTGCTTATTACACAGATAATGAGATCATTGAGTGGTGTTTACCATCTCCTAATGATCAATGACACAATTTTCGTGTCTAGGATGATGTCTGCTGCAAATGCTCACAATGAGTCTTCTAGGGTGGCTGAAACAGACAGCACATGACAAGCCTCAAAGTGTCTTCCAAGGCCTGGCTACGTTGCACGCAGCCGGGCAGCTCTGAAATAACAGGAGACATGCTGGTCTTCCCCAGCACAAAGGACCATGCAAAGATGGAGACCAGGAATCACAGCCAACGACGGATGCTGGAGTCCTGCTCAGAACCAGGGCACCAGTGAGTCCAAGGAACCTACATGTGATGGAGAGAGAAACTTCCAGACCCCTGCTTCCTGCCCGCTAGACTGGTTTTTATTTCTTAGGTCACAGACAAAAGAAGACATTCTTTTACCCAATTCAAGCCCTGTACCTTACCCACCAAGCCAGACTTGAGAAGATTGCTGGACGACTAGTATTACATATAGGGCTGCGTTCTCCAAACTGTAAACGTCACCTGTGTGCCAAGTCGGAGCTCACTGTATGTGAAGGTGCCCTAGCGGGTTCCAACAGGAAGCCACTCAGAGGGTGTCACCCTGTAACTGAGGGAGCTTGCTGGGCAGAGAAGGGCCCTGCAGGCAATGAGAGCATGTTTAGAGCCTGGAGTCTTAGAGTCAGGAAAGGCCGTGGGGAGCGACAAGCTTATTGAAGCTGGAGCATGTCCCTCCTGGAGACTGTTAGGTGGGACTGCCTAGGGCCCTGAAGGCCACGCTAAGAGGTGTGTGTGTGTGTGTGTGTACACTTGACCCTGTAGGCAAAGGGGACCCAGCAGAGATAAGAAACAGAGGTGCAACTGGGTGTGGTAGTACATGCCTGTAATCCCAGCACTTGGGAGGCTAAGACAGGAGGATCACAGGTTTGAGGCTAGCTTCAACAACTTAGTGAGATTCTCAGGTATTTAGTGTGACCTTGTTTTAAAATAAAATATCGCATAGTGCTAGGGGTATAGCTCAGAGGTAGAACACCACTGGGTTTGATCTTTAGTACTGCCAAAAACACTAGGGGTATATCATGGCCCAAACCAGAAGCTGGCCCGGAGGGCTGAAGCTAACAGCTGCAGCATAAAGGACTGCTCGATCCAAACTGCTAGGCAATTAATAAGAGTCTCTAGAAGGGGCAGCCTGGAGCTTTTGCATTTACAGGCCTGCTGGGTAGGTGTGCAGTGCTGCCTTAGCACAACCCAAACCACTGCAACCTGCAGGGAGCAAGTTCTTGGTCCCTGACCATCAACATGCAGCCTGGGCTTCCTCTGACAGCATCACCCAGTCAGGCTGGCTTGTGAAAGATAAACTCCAAACCAGATGCAACCTTCTGTGGTGGCCAGGGGCACCCCCACGTCCCCACTTACAAAAAGGGACACATCTCTCCCCTCCCCGCCCATGACATTACATAATGCCAGGGAGCAAATCCCCCACACCCTTGCTGTGTATGCTCATTGAGGTATGAGCTTCTAACTGCACAATAACTCTAGTGCTGGCTGTAGAAGAATAAGCACAGCCCGTTGGGACAGAAGGGTACTTTCAGGGAAGGGAGACATAGCTGAGAACACCTGAGCCCAGAAACCCCCAACCGGCTGCTCCTGGACACCAGATGTCTCACGCACAGGAACCCCTTCCTCCCTGCCTCTCTCATCCTCCAGAGCCCATCAGAAACCCAGGCTTTTGCCTGCACGGTGGCACACGCCTGTAATCCTCGTACTTGGGAGGCTGAGACAGGAGGATCACAGGTTGAGGGTGTGGGATGTAGCTCAGAGGTTCAGAGGTAAAGTGTTCCTGGGTTCAATCTCTAGAATACCCCCTCCTCCCCCACACACATACACAAAGAGAAATCCAGGCTTTTTTTTTTTTTTTTTCTTTAAGGTCTTTGGTAAATGCTCTTTGACTATCAGAAATGTCTATTGAATATTTACCATACTTAAAGGAAAAGTTCTTCATTAATTGATGAGGTGGCCTTTCTTTGAAGACGTTCGTTTCTACCCAACCTGAGAAATGGCTGTAACATTAATGAGGTGGTCTGCGGCTTTTGCAGTGTGCTCATTAGTCACACTTCTCAATGCCTGGTTTTAAAAAGACGTTAGACTCCTCCAGGCACACAATGAGTTCCTTCACCCCTAGCATTTACCCCTCCATAATGAGTCCTAGAGAAGGCCTTGCAGGCCATTTCGCACCAAGAATTTACTGCATGGAGCAGAATTGGGGGGTGGGGAGTGAATACAGTGAGTCCAACTGATCAGAAATGAATTGAAGCAGGATTCTTTGCTATTCACTTAGGAAGATACCTCAGCTGGCAAAGTGTGCCAAGACCAGAAGGATTCTAAACAACTGCTTCTGCAAACTTTCTCCTGGACCATTTTAAGGAATGCTGAGTGACTGGCGGTGAGCAGGTGTTGCTAAGTCGAGGACGACAGTTCTTTGTTCTTTTGTGAAAGGGCCAGCAGAAAGCTTCACCACCGCTAGGGCCTTATGCCAGAGAAGGGCCTGAGAAGTTGAGGATCTGGGGGTTCAGCCAACACTCCCAGATAATCCAGAAGCCAGAACGTGTCAGCAAGGAAAACAGCGCTTGGGCAGAGATGTGCAGGAGTGGGGACGGGAGAGCGGAGTCCCTGACGGGCTTCCACGTGGTGGCTTGCTTCCCGGGGAGCTGTAGATATTTAGGAGATGCTGCTTCCTTTCTGGTCTCGTTGAGGCAGAATCCGGAACCATGTAGAAGAGTGCCTATCGGGGTTCTGTGGCTCTGGCCTCTCTGGGAAGGTGGCGTCCAGAAAGCCAAATGCCTCTGCCAAGCAATGCATGGGGACCAACCTCCTGTGAGTTATTAGCAAGCCTGTGTGTTTCCTAGAATGAGGGTCACGACCAGATCCCAGAAATACGTTTTCATGAGTACACCTGCCCTTGCAGACCACCTTGCAGAACGATTCAGAAGAAACCCCAAACACACACATGATGGTGTGGGGGAAGACCCCGCCTCAGTGCTAGGAACCCTCGCTCCAGACTTGACTATGTGTCCAAGCCCGGCCAAAACAAGCCCTAAGCCTTTGGAGCCTCCATTTCTTTGTCTATGAAGCACAGATGTTAACACCTGCCCTGCCTACCTCCAAAAACTGTTCAGAGGAGTAGAGAGAGAATATCAAATAATCTGTACTGATAATTTTGTATATGAACATAAGATTATTTGAACAATTACCTTCATCAAATCTCCCCTTTCACTTCCCCGTCTCCCTCCCTAAATCCCCCTCCATTATTCTTCTAATATCGCCCATTGTTTTTATCTGAAGTACTTTTTTTTTTTTTTTGCGGTACTGGGGATTGAACTCAGGGGCATTCTACCTCCAAGCTATACTCCCAGCCCTATTTTTTATTCTTTATTTTGAAACCGAGTCTCACTAAGTTGCGGAGTGCCTCACTAGGTAGCTGAGGCTGGCCGCGAACCCGGATCCTCCGGTCTCAGCCTCCCGAATACTGGGATTACAAGCGTGCGCCACCACGCCCGGCTTCTGAAGTCCTTTTTATTTTCCAATTTCTCTCTTGGTTCCACATTATGAGTGGAAGCATATGGCCCTTCACTTTCTGGGACTGGATCATCTCATGTATCATAATATTCTCTAGTTTCATCCATTTTCTTGCAAATGACGTAATTTTGTTCTTCTTTATGGCTGAGTAGAATTTCATGGTGTGTACATACCATAGTTTTGTAATCTACTCATCTGTAACAGATACTTGGAGGAAAATACACAAGTGCTGTGTGTGCATGTGTTTCTCTTACTCTAAACTTCATTTTTATGTATAAATAATTACGATGCACCAAAAAGGAGAGAGAGAGAAAGAGAACAAACAAACAAAAAAACATGGAATCACTTAGTAACCGAAAGAGCCTGTCCTGAGCCAGGAGGTCAAGGGTCACAGCAGCTTTCCTCAACCTGAGCCCCTAGATGTCTGCACCAAAGGGCGTGCGGGCTCTGATTTCATTAACAACCAGATCTGACCCCCAAAGTCTCCTGCTTTTCTTGGACCAAACCCCTCCCAGAGTAGTTCTTAAAGCCTAGATGTTGATCTTAATTTCAGGCTTTCCAGATAACTGTCTAAAACTGGTAAAATCTTTACAAGTACCATCAATGCTGAAAGATATGCTCTTTAAAAACAAACAAACAAACAAACAAACAATCAAACAACAAAGAATCTACCACGCCTGTGCCAAAAAAAATACCGTGTCCTCAAAATGTGGAGTACAGTACTGGCACGCTCTCTGATACCAGGCCCAGCCCATAAGGAGGAACTAGCCTCCTCCCTCACAGTCACCAACCAGAAGGTCAAAGTTAGAGGCCCTGAGCTTGTGTTTTGTTTGTTTGTTTGTTTGTTTTTGAGGGGAGATGGAAGCCAAGACCAGCTGTCTCTGAAAGCAAGGGAGTTGCAGGGCAACCAGGTGGTCAACTGCCCCAAAATAGAAAGAAAACCTTTACCTAGATTCTGCTTCCAGAAGAGATTCACATTTTGCACTTGTAAAACTATTTCCTGGCTGAGAGCTGACCTACATTGCCGTCCCTGCCCACACTGGTAATTGTCTACCACGGGGTGCCTGTGCTTTGGCCACCGTCCTTTCTCTGCGTTTTCAGCCTGTTAATTGGTTTCCAGTGGTTCTGTTGCACCAACTGTACCAAAGCCCTCCCTGTGATCTGGCCACCGCTTCCTTGAGCATGTTCTAGGGAACACATACCCCCCAAAGGCATCACAGTGACCCCAAAGAGGCATTCGGCCTGCAACAACTTATCTGAAGAAAGGGTCATTTAACTGTTCTTGAAAAATGTTCGTGACCACATAGAAATGGAGAAGGAAGATACGAGGGGAAGGAGGGGGAGGCAGCCAGGGTATCCTGATAGAGAAGACTCTCCCTGCTTGCTTGCTTTCTTAAGAGCCAAGAATAGTCAAAGCAGAACTGGATCGTGAGCACAGAGAGGGGAGCGGGCCTGAACATTCTACTTAAGGAGACGCTCTGCCCTCCGGGACAAAAAGCCCAAGATTCTGCACTGTAAGGAGGGTGACAGCCCAGAGCCCTCACTTTCCACCAAGTCTAATCTTTTCACTCTCTAGATGAGCAGATTGGATCAGGGAGGGGCGGTGGCTGAACTGCTTTAGTGGGAGTGTCTAGACAGCTCCTCAGACTTCCTGACTCCCCAGCCCACGGTCTGTCCACCCATCACACAAATGGCATCGATGGCTTCCCCTCTAGGTTACCATATGGGCAGGAATGTCTACCAGTTTCTTCCACACTTATATTCTGAATGCCTTAGACAGTGACTGGCACATAGAAAGAACTCGGAAAATATCTTTTGGGAAAATGGATGCCTTATTTAGCTCCCCTGTCCCCTTAAAGCATTGTGGACTTGTAGTGTAGTCAGATGGTTTCAGGGCTCTGGCCTATGAATGGTCTATAGGGGTTCTATCTTTTTTTGTGGTTCTGGGGATCGAACCCAGGGATATTCTACCTCTGAATCACACCCCCAGCCCTGTTTCTTTTTTGTTTGTTTGTTCATTTGGGCTTTTTTGAAACAGGGTCTCGCTAAAGTCCTACACACTGGCCTCAGACCTGTGATCCTCCTGTCTCAGCCACCTGAGTACTGGGATTATAGGTTTGTGCCACCACCTGGCTTATGGGTTCACTTTACATGCTAATATCAGCCTCGGCTTCAAAGTGCAAAGAGGGATGCTGTTAAGACGACCTGAGGGGCCGCCCATCACAGAGCAGATTATGTCAATGTGGGGTGGGGGACAGACGGGCATAGGGAACTGTGAACTGTTCAAAGGTCTTGTAATGAAAGGACTTCAGTGAGGGAAGGAACAAAGCCAGCTAGTGTGGATCAACCGGAAGGCTAAAAGCCTCAAGATCAAGGTCAGGCGAGGGAAGGAGGGGCTCTGGCAGGTGCGACCGGAGAGAGACAGCTCAGATCAGGACACTGAGTAACCAGCCGAGGGCCCTGCCAAAATCCAGAGAAAAGGGCTCATCAGAGAACACTTCTGATGAATGATCACAGAGCCTGCAGGACATGTTGGCTTTTATGACACACCGCTGGATATCATCGTGAGGCATTCGGTGCCAGGTCTCTGGTTAGACTGCACCCCGATTACCACAGCGTTCCTGGGGGCAGGTATGGCCTGCATCATGATGGTATTTTTTTACAACTGCTTTTCTAGGATGTGCTGGGCTATAGAGCATGCACCGAAGCCCTGTTCTGCCCAGGCTTGCTGCAGGAGGGTGAATTTCGGGGAGCAGGCCAGCAGTGACTCTGCATACACAGGCGAGGGAACGGGGTGAAGCAGAGTCTGGCTGGGGGCAGGCTTTTCGTTTGAGGGCTGCCCAGCGGCAGGTTCTCTAGTCTGGAGAACTTAAAGAACATTTTACTTGGGGCAAATTGGGCCACGAGGTGCTTCTCTGTGACTCAGCCAGCGCCCTGGACATTAAAGGTTTTGTCAAGTCTCAGCCAGTTCAGGACATTCCGGTCCATGGAAGTTCCTGAGTCAGATTCTCTGGGCTAGAAACACAAAGGGCATAAAAGTTCCCTGAACGCTAATCAGCTTTTTAAAAATGAAATCAGAAAAGTAAGTCGAAGGCTCACAGCACACCGTGCCCACTCACGTGCTCGGCTCTCGGGCTCTGCAAGCGACCCTCGGCCCTCGTGGCGCCCTTCCTGCCGGGGTGATGGTCCAGGAGTCCAGGGACCGCCCAGCTTCTGAGGGAAGACAAGGCAGCCCAGAAGCCGTTTGCTGTTTGGGGATGGCCACAAGAAACTAAGCTGAGATTTATCCCCAAGCACAGCCATATGTTTCGAGTCAACATTTCGGATTTTATTTTGAAAGAATGAAGCTAGCTAGGCAATGGCTTTAACCTTTCCCTCCACCCCTCACGCTGACACTGAATAATACAGTGTGGTTTCCCCTTCACAATTGTGGGTAAATGTCGGCTCTGTAGAAGCCTTTTAGCCACAGATTGGCTGAACAACCTAGCTCTGTGCAGTTCCTCCCCACAGCCTGGCTAAATCAAGGCCACAGCAGTCTCTAGAGAGCAGAAAACGAGGGTGCTGTCCCTAGCCTTGTCTGGGATGTGGGCAGCTAAGCTCCTGGGGAACAGAAACTCCGAGTTGCAGGAGTTTCTAAGAAGTGGGAGAAGGCGGTAGGGCTGAGGCCAGAGGCTCAAGATTTTCGTAGCTGGGGAGAGGAGGTGGGAAAGGCGGGGTGGCAACTGCTAGCTCTTTTCCCTTCTCCACCCTCAGGCATCCGGAGCCCTCTGTGTCCTGCTCCCAAACCCAGTGACCTTCACATAGGCTTCCCTGCTGCTGAGTCTCAGGGCAGGTGGGAGGGAGGCAAGACCTGCACCCACCACCCAGAGCCCAGCCAAGGCATTCTGAAGGCCAGTAAATGACTGACACCAGCCCCAGCATATGTCCACCCCCACCGCAGCAGAGATCTGAAATGCCACTCAACCGAAATTAGCCACTTTTTCACCTTCTGTTTTCTTTACCATGGTATAGTGCCAGGAACACTGAACCAAGGCTGAAATCATGAGGCTCTATAGTGTCAGTGCTGCCTCTGGTTGGCCGTGTGACGTTCAGGAAACCCATTTCCTTCCCTGGATTTGCAGGGGTATCAAATGAGGACAGTCGACTCAATCCATTTCAATGGTTTTCACTAATTAAAAAGAAGCACTGAGGGGCTTTTCCTTCCTTCCACTAGATGGCACTGTGCCTCCAACTGCAGCCAGCCAGGCCCAGGGCTGTGGCACGGGAAGGTGTGCGCTGGTTCCATCCTGTGGGCAGGCATCCTGTGGGCAGGGGGGCTGCTGCTCTCCCTGGCCCAGGCCAAGATGGTGCAACTAGGTACTGCAGGTTGAATCAGCCACCATGGGAAACAGGAGCTTAAACTTCAAAAAGCAACTTGGTTATAAAAGGCCAACTCTTAGTTAACATCAGACAGGCAGGTTCCTGGGGATAGGCCCAGGATTTGGACCCAACAGCAGCACTGGAGTTGCTACATGGGTGCTTTGCACCACCAGGATGAAAGCCCAGAGGATTCTGCCCAGGTTGGCTGGGCCTCTTCTTACGGCTCTACTTGCCTGAAGGTCAGCCTTATAGACTCAAAGCTCTGCAGCCTCAGAGGGAACTGTTGGGTCCCCTGCTAGAGAGTCTCTGCGAGGCATCCCTGCATCCCTGAGGGATGGTAATCCAGGCGGTCTGTCACTGTCACCTTTCCTCACGTCCAGATTGAAGATATTCACATCAAAGATGACAAGACTGACATCCCTTTTTAGCTTTAATCTTGATTTTTTTTTTTAAGAGAAGGTTAAATAGTCCAAGTCAACAAATGTTCCAGAATAATCATGGTTTAAAATGTAGTCAAGAGCCGGGCGTGGTGGCGCACACCTGTAATCCCTGTACTTGGAAGACTGAGACAGGAGGATCCCAGGTTCGAGGACAGCCTCAGCAAGTAGTGAGACTCTCATCAACCTAGCAAGACCCTGTTTCCAAATAAGAAATAAAATTGGACTGGGGGTGTGGCTCGAAGGTAGAATGCCTCTGGGTTCAATCCCCAGAACCACAATAAAATAAAATGTAGTCAACAAATCTTCTTTTGAGGAATTGAAATAGTATAGTATTGGTTAAAAACACTTATAGTCTTTTTTGAGGGGGAAAGAAACAAATTTATCAAAAGCTTTGTTAAATTTTTTTATCAACATGGGAAAATCTCAGAGTAAGAACCAAGTAGGAATGCCTTCTGGTTTGTGGTGTTTGTGTGATTTGGGGTGAATTTTTCCTTCTTAAATTTAGTGTTCTTAGTTTTTCCCTGATGTTTGAAAAACATCGATAGCAAATCCCTAATGACCAGGATATACTGACTTCTAAAAACCTTCCTGTATTGCCCTGAAAATGAGTTTTCATTTAAAAACCCTTTTCTAAAGGTCAGAAGTTGCAAGGAATGTGACTATGCTTGAGTTATTTTAAAGATCCCCTTCCTGAAATTCACCACTGATGCTTTTCCAATTGATTTTTTGAGTGCAATGTTTTGGCTTTAACAGATTAATTATTTGCTCTCTCCTCTTTAAATTGGAGGCAATATAGTGCTGGAAAAATATCTCATAAAATTAATTTATAATCTCACCACTGTAAAATAACTACCTTCACCTTGCACATTCCCATCCCCATAGATAATTTTATAAAGTCACCTCATAGGGTACATGTTATCTTACAGATACTTCTTTTTATTAAAGACCTGCCAACATTTTATCCAATATCCGGTTGACATAGCTTCCAGTGCCAAAGCTTCCATGCCTAATCCAAAGATCGTTCAGAATGATGTTCAGCTAAGACAGCACTGGAGAACTGCATCACCTGACAGGAGTTACTCAGTTCTCGGGAGCAGAAAAGACCTGTGGGTTTCGGTTAGTATAAGCAGACGCTGAGGCATCCGCATGCATGATTCAGTGGTCCTCTGCTCCATCCTCGGAGTTAATTGCCCCTCCTGTGCTCACCTGGGCACTGCGATTTAGCACTGCGATTTAGCACTGCTGAAGTCCCATCTCAAATAGCTTCCTGTTTAACTAACTTCGAGTGGTGGGGCTGGGGCAGTGTCTTATCTTTCTATCCTGGCCTGTTACTGAGCATGGCACTTCGCTTACACAGGAAATTTAATGAGCGAGGGATTCCTAGCAACGCATCTTCTTTGTCAGAGACAATGGGCTGCCACCTATGGCAGAAACTAGGCCCCTGGGGCTGGAAGTGTAGCTCAGTGGTAGAGCGCTTGCCTAGCATGCACAAGGCCTTGGGTCCATCCCCAGCACCACAAAAAAGAGAGAGAAGAAATCGGGCTCCTTGAAAAAAGGTAAGAAATAAAAAGGAGCCACCCCCATGTCCCCAGGGTTAAAGAAGAAGTAAATATTTCTCAGGCACCAAAGACTTTACTTTCCATCTCCTGCCTGGCAAGAAGAAATGGCTCTGGCCACCATAATCACACAGGTTTATGCACACCATTAATTGCCCCGGTCCTTCCAGGAGCTCAGCGATATCCTTCACTGGTCTGTGCACATCTAGAGAATCCGAAACAGCTCTTCTTCCCAGGGAGGTGCTGCTTGTTCAGTCACCCACACGTCGGGCAGCTTGCAGCTGCCAAGCCTTGAGCAGGAGTGATATCAATTAACTCATGGCAGGAGAGAGACAGGGGAGCCGCTTCGAGACCAAATGTATTTTGGGCTGTCCAAAGAGGCTCAGACATCGCTTTACAGCACAGTTGTTTTGCTTTAACTACCTACTGAACAAGTCAAGAATCAGTGCTAATGTTTAATTAAAACAAATACAAAGTAAACTACTATTGCGTCCTTAGGTTTTTGCTCCGAGAAGCCTTGCAGATACCAGTAATGAGACATGGCAGGCCAGTAATTAAAATGTAGACTTTGCTTTCATGTCATTACAGGGTAAGAATGGGCACGACTTGCGAAAAGACTTCTGTGTGATGGTAATTACTTGATACCTCTCTACAAGGTTATATTAGAGCATTCCATGCACCCCCGGATGCCAGGACAAAAGAAATACCTTTTAATAAAGCTTTATCACATCATCATCTATTTATACCCTGCCTTGACTCAGAAAGGATTTGAGGTAGCCAACAACAACGACGGGAAGAACAGAAGCTGCTGCCGCCGGGCGTGGTGGCGCACGCTTGTAATCCCAGCATTCGGGAGGCTGAGACCAGAGAATCCGGGTTCGCGGCCAGCCTCAGCTACCTAGTAAGGCACTCCGCAACTTAGTGAGACTCGGTTTCAAAATAAAGAATAGGGCTGGGGGTATAGCTCGGAGGTAGAATGCCCCTGAGTTCAATCCCCAGTACCGCAAAAAAAAAAAAAAAAAAAAAAAAAAGAAGCTGCTGCCATTTGTGTGGAACTATTACATGTCGGGCACTGCGTGTCAGGTGTTTTATTTACTCTGTCCGTAATTTTACAGAAATCCTCCAAAAGAGAAACTATTAGCGAGGCAACAGGTGCAGAGAACTCAGGCCCCAGCCCTGGAGCCAGACTGTTCAGCTTCAATCCTGACCCCATCACTCACTAGCTGTGAGACCCTGGCAAGTAGTCCAAGCTCTCTGTGTGTGGCTCAGTTTGTCATCTAGATAGTGGAGATATTCACACCTACTTCCTAAGGGCGAGGATTAAATGGGACTAACCATGTAAAATGTTGAGGATGGTATTTAGCATGTAGGAAGAGCTTAGTATTAATTAATTAGTATTAAAAAGTGGCAGAGACACTTGGGGGTCACCTGGCAGCCCATGTGTGCTGCTAAACTTCGGTCCCTTGCAGCTAGGCAAAGCTATGTGACTTGTTTGAGTCAATGAAATATTAGTGGAGGTGACATGTCATTTCTGGACACACTTAAAAGCCAGTGCATGACCTTTTTAGCTTTAGCTTCCCTGCCTCTGCCTCATTGACCCTAGATGCCACTAGATGGAAAATACCTGCATCCCAGAGTCCTCCGATGGAGAAGAACCCAGGTGATGCACATCAGATTTTACATGAGCAAAAAAGTCAAATCAGTATTTCTGCACCTAAGCTACTGATATTTCCAGATTTGTTACTGCAGCATAGAAAACTCTCCCCTGACTAGCATAGCTAATATTATTACTATTGTTATTGTTAATATTATTATTATTTGGAACTGGAGATTTAACCCCAGGGCATTCTATCTCTGAGCTACACCACTGGTCTGTTTTATTTTAAACAGGGTCTCATTAGGTTGCTGAGGCTGGCCTCAAACCTACAATCCTCCTATCTTGGCCTCCCAAGTACTGAGATTACAGGCATGTACCACTATGCCCATCTTACTGTATCCTTCTTATTACTTCTTTTTATACCTGAAGAAATGAAGGGTCAGCTCAAAGAAGAACTTTCATTCAATCTTCCCAGCTTTCCTCCCCCTGGTACTAGGGATTAAACTTAAGGGCATTCTACCTCTGAGCTATACCTCCAGCCCCTTTTTATTTTTTATTTTGAAATAAGGTCTCTCTAAGTTGCTAA